>CAUYPK010046201.1:0-79180 GCA_963574355.1 Loris lydekkerianus
CCTGGAGGAAGAGCTCAACTACAACTTGAACTTTACCTTAGAAATGTTAACCAGTGTGATGAAAATGTGTCAAACAGTCTATGAAGCTAGTGTATGATGTCCCATGATCATATCAATGTACACAGCTATGATTTAATAAAATAAAAAAAAGTCAAATAGCCCCCCAAAATTTCCATGAGAAAGAAATACTCTTAAAAATAAAAATAAAACAAAGAAAATAGATTGAAATAATAATAAAATCAAGCGGAAATTAAAAAAAAAAAAAAAGATTCCAGAATTTAAAAAAAAAAAAGAATTCTTGGTCCTTACTCTTTTCTTCCTTGGTCACCTATTCTGTGCCATCACCAACCATAAGAACCAAAGAAACTCTATGAAATTCTATGAGAAAGGCTGGTTGTGTTGCTGATAGGGTCTGTGTTCCACCCCGCTGAGGACAGAAACCCCCCACGAGGCCTTGTTTGTATCCCAGCATCTACAGCCCCAGACCCAGTGAGTGGCAAAGCAGAAGGCCTGCCTGTGGCCTGTCACGAGGCCTGGTGCTAAAAGCTGGGCTGGGACAATCAGATCGTGTCTTTTAGGAATCTGGCCTGGAAGATATCCCGAGGTCACTGGATCCTGGGAGAGGGCTTGATGTGTAACCGATGTTGTATGGCCCAGGAATGGTAAGTAGAAACGCAGATGGAGAGCACGGATCTGGAGTGAAAGCTGAGGAGGCCATCAGGAGAACAGAACGGAGTCACCCAGTGGCAGCACAGCAGACTGGAGATCCAGAGACGCACTCCTACCCTGCCTAGGTTTCCCTTTCTGTCTGGAATTCTGAGTATATTCTTGATAACGTACATCCTTAAAACAAAACCCCGGTTCCTTGAGAAATTTGAGCAAGACTCTTTGCCTCTCTGAAACTAAGATCAGCTGGTTGTGGCCTTTGTTCCTGGGTGAGGATCTGAGGACCCCCAGCTGCGCTGGCTCTCCGACTCGGGAACACTGCTCTTTCTAACTGGATCGCCTCCTGGCTTGCACTCCCGTCTTTCCTCAGTGCTGCTGCTGTTTCACATCTGCCTGCCTCAGATCTGTACACTTCCCTTGCCTTTTCCGGGGTTGTACCAGCAACCGTGGCCAGGTTTTTCCCACCAAGGTGTAGTTCTCTCCATTTTTCAAATAAATAACAGAAACTGACGGTGTGCATGGGCTTCACATATTTCTTCTCTCTCCTCCTGTTCCCTTGCCTACTCTAGCTGTGCTGGTTTCATTGTCACTGGACCCCCTTACAGGGTAGGCTGAAAGGGACTACGAATTTAGCTCTGCAGTCATTTCCTCGGGTCTCAAAAAGCCCTCCCTCTCTCTTAATTAGCAGCCTCAGCTTCTTTCTGTCGTGGTTTTTCTCCTATACTATTGCAAAATCCATTTTATCCTAGTCAGTAGAATCTCCCCTTTCCTCAGCAGGGAGAATGTCTCAACTTCTCCATTCAAATTTCAACCAAATAGTTTCTTCCCTTCTGTACACCACCTTCCCCCCCAGACTGTCCAGGGCCTGTCATTTCTTCCATCTTGTCTTCATTTTTTATTATGTAGACTTTCTGCCTCCTGGCCCTTTAGGACTTTTCTTTGTCTGTCTCACATTGTGCCTGGTAGTACAGTGTTCTCAGCTTTTTCTTCAATTTTGGCCTGGGACCCAATGTCAAATCAGCTTCCCTTAGTTATACTTTATCTTCTTTTTTTATTAAGTCTTTGTGAGCTGTTCAATACCATGCAGACCAGTGGTTTCCATCTTCACGTCTTACTTCCTAAACAAAATGGGTAGGGTTTTTCCTCTCCCTCATTCTGTCTCAACTCTCAATTACTTCAAAAGAACTCACTGGTCGGATAAGATACCAAAAATGAAATGTAATGGGCAATGAAAGTAAAAATGATAAACTGGACACCAAAATGTAAACATTTTTAAAACTTTTTTTTTTTTTTTTTGAGACAGAGTCTCACTATGTCGCCCTGGGTAGAGTGCTGTGGAGTCAGAGCTCACAGCAACCTCAAACTCTTAGGCTTAAGAGATTCTCTTGCTTCAGTCTCCCAAGTAGCTGGGACTACAGGCATCCAGCACACACCCAGCTATTTTTTGATTGTAATTGTCATTGTTGTTTGGCAGGACCAGGCTGGATTCAAACCTGCCAGCTCTGGTGTATGTGGCTGGCGCCCTAGCCACTGAACTATAAGCACAGAGCCCAAAATGTAAAACTTTGTGCCTCTAAGAACCCAGTCAACAGAGTGAAAAGGCAACCCATGGAATAAAAGAAAACATTTGTAAATCATATATGACAAGGGATTAACATCCACAATATATAAAGAACTCCTACAACTTAATAACAAAAACCAACCCAACTAAATAAAAGGGCAAAGGACCTCAACAGACTTTTTTTCCAGAGAAGATACATAAATGGCCAATAAGTACACGAAAAGATGCTCAAGTCACAAAATCATTAGGGGAATTGCAAATCAAAACCACAATGAGATACCACCTCAAACAAATTAGGATGAGAACTATCAAAAGAAGAAATGAAGTACTGGTGAAAATGTGGAGAAGTTGGAACACTCGTATCCTGTTGTGAGAACGGGAAATGGTGTACCACTATTGAAAATAGTATGGTGGTTCATCAAAAAATTAACAGCAGAATTATCCATGTGATGCAGTAACTCTACTTCTGGATATACTCAAAAGAACTGAAAGCAGGGAATCAGATATTTGTACACTCATATTCATGGCAGCATTATTTACAACAGACAAAAAGAGGAAGCAGCCCAAGTGTCCATCAATGGCTGAATAAACAAAATGTGGTGTATTCATGTAATAAAATACTAGTCAGCCTTAAAAAGATGGGAATTTCTGACACATGCTACAACATCAATATACCTTGCAAACATTGTAGTAAGGGAAATACACCAGTCATAAAAAGACAAATGTTCTATGATTCCACGTACATGAGGACCCAGAGTATTCAGACTCATACAGACAAGAAAGAAGTATATTGCTTGCCAAAGGCTGGGGGGGCGGGGTTATTGAGGAATTGTTGTTTAATGGGTATAGAGTTTCAATTTTGCAAGATGAAAAGAGTTTGGGAAGTTAGTTGCAAAACAGTTCGAATGCACTTTACACTACTGAACTGTGCACTTAAAAAATGGTTAAGATAGCAATTTAAGTCATGTATTTTACCACATTTTTTTAAAAGATGGCTAAAAAGATTTTTAATAAAATAACTCCTTGGTCATAGGCTGGTTAGTTCATCAAATGCAACTACTTAGTAACTTGGGCAAGTTATTCAATATTCAAATTCTCCACGGCTCAATTTCCTCATCTGTAAATGGGATTAATTAGTTAGTACCCACCTCATACGCCATTGTGAAAATGTAAGTAAATTACTGCATGGAAAATATTTAAACAAGTGGCACAAAGTATTGTTCAATACATGCTAGTTATTAGAACAATAAAGACCATTGTTGTAACAGAGTGCAAGGCACCACGGGGAGCATGGCCCTCCCTTGTGGCATTTGGTCTTTAACCCCCTACTTCCATGCTCAACAGAGGTGAAATTCACAGATGAGGAAACAGAGGCTCAGAGGCATTCAGTGAGCAGCCTGGGTCACAAAGCCAGTGGGGGGCAGGATAAAGATGGAATTTGGCTCCAGTGAGGGGCAGCTGCCTGATCGAGAAACAAGCAACCACCACGCTGGCCCTAGAGCAAGTCAGAACTGGCTGTGATGTCCGGGCGGTGAACTGGGGGCGGAGGAGGCTGGGGCAGGGATGGCTGAGAAGCTCGGCTCTGCTCCAGGCCAACAGCCCACCAGCTAAAGAATCCCAACTGTCCTCATCCTCCACCCACACCCATCCTGCCCCAGGGATGAGACCAGCTGGATCCAACAAGCCCAAGTGGGAAGCTGGATTCAGAGGTCACCAGGGTCCCCAAGCAGATGGAAGGGCAAACCCTAAGGAGGAGGCTGCAGGGGCCTGTGGGCACAACCTGCTGGGCACTACTGCCCAGCCCAAACTAAGGAATAGAACCCTTGTCGCCCAGCCAGCAACCTGAAGCACTTGACGCTACTGAACTGTACACTTAGAAATGGTTAAGATAGCAAATTTATTGAGGAATTGTTTAGGGGGTATGGAGTTTCAATTTTGCCAGATGAAAAGGGTTCATGGAGAACAACAGCCCAGATAGGTTGCCTAAGCTCCAGTTATCCATTCCTACCTCAGACTCTCTTTGGGCTCTTGGCCCATCCTGATTTCTTTGGTAAATTCCTGAGAATGTGGCAGTCATTTGGTTCCTGATTCTCCAATTAGGACCCAGAAGGGATGCCAGCAGGAACCTTCCGATGACTTGCAGTTTCAAATTGGGGTTTGTTTCCCTTTTCAAATAAATGACTTCTCTTTCCTACCCCACTCTTAAGTCTTATAAGATTCCCGAGCTGGCCTTAGGTGGCCTGTGGTTGCCTCCCAACAGAGCCTGGAAAGGGTGGGGCCTCTACTCTGGAGGAAAGAGCGCCTTGCAGGAGGTGCCACCTGGCCAGAGGTGGCTTGTCCCCAGCAGCTCCCCAGCTGTAAAGGGATCTGTTTGCTCCAGAAGAACATTCAGGTCAGGCCATAAGCAAGAAAAAAGATTTGGCACCAGGGACCCCTGAAAACAAAAGAGATCCAGAAATAAGATTTTGACATTTGGGAAAGTTTTTTTTTTCCCCCTTCCAATGTTGGGAGGGACTCTGTAAATATAAACTTAACTTGGACCCTTCTCTGGGGAGAAAAAAGATCCTGTCTCAGAGTGAAAAATCTTCCTCTCCTATTGATTGTTTTTCATATTAGGCAAGTAATACATATTCATGATAGAAAATGAATTAGAAAATGTAGGCAGAAAAATTAAAATCACTCCAAATCCTACCTTCCAGGCTTAATCTGTTAATACTTCAGGCACACATTTCCAGACTTTGTTCACTGCAAGTATAAACATATCTATCTTCACATATATGTGTATACCTAGTATATATACTCTTTGAAAAAAGTTTGCTAATATACTGTGAAAATCATTCCACAATATAGAACTGCACTATATTTTTAATGTGATAGTATTTTATTATGATATACCGTAATTCATTTAACTAGTCTTTTCTTATCAGAGTTCAAGTTTATTTCAACTTTTTCACAAGTATGAACAATGCTGTTATTTACACAGACATTATATCTTTCTCCAGTTACTTCTTAAGAATAAACTCCTAAAAGTGAAATTGCTGGATCAAGATGTGTTTGAAATATGCATAAATCTTCCTAATCAGTCTATTTCATTGATACATAAGTTTCCTTGAAGTGACAGCCCTTGGCATTGTGCTTATAATCTGAACCAATCTTTGGCCTTCTCAAACACAATTCTCCAGTGTAAGTAGTTACAAAATTAAACTCTTTACAGCCCTTGTCTATGAGCTCAAAAATGACTCAGTGGCATTTAAAAGATACACAATTTTATTTTGACTTTAGTAATCCAGAGAACCACACGGCAGATGTACCAGGATACTCATCACGCAAAATACATTTGTGCAAAATTAGACTTAACGACCCACCTTCCAATCGTCTCTCATCCTCTAACCCTCCATCTCTCTGCCTGTCCTCCTTCTTCCTCCCTTTTTCCCTCCTCCTTCCATCTTTCCTCCTCTCCTTTTCCTTTTAGAAGCCTCCTCCTTCTTTCTTCTCCATTCTCTTCCTGCCTGAAGTAGTGGGGACCCTTCATGGGGGCAGATAGCTCTGGAGTCAGCCGAAGCTTCTAGCTGCACAGAGAGCTGTATAAGCTGTCTGTGAAATCTTCAGTTTTTGGTATTCATTATTTAAGTTCTGTGGAAATGGGTTTGCTTTGAAGTCTACTGACTCATCCTCCTCTTTAACTTCTTATTTCCTGTAAATGATCCATTAGTTTTTGGCAAGATCCACGTCACACAGCATTTCCATCAGTAGGGCTGCTCTGCAGCTCCGGACGCTCGGAACGCTCGCTCACAGTGGGACTGGATGCAAGCTGGGGACACATAGACTCTGCTTTCTTAAAAGTTGCTTCAACAGGCCCTGATGCTGTCTTGAATTAATAATGTGAAACACATGCTCCATCTGCCTGCTAAAGGGTGACAAAGCCACTTATGTTCATAATGGTCAAAATTATTCTACGGATGAAAATTTTTCTAAAGCTAGTTACACAGGCCAATCAGTTTCACCAAGGGAGAAAACCTTCCCCCTCAATCACTCCACTTTTAACCTCTTTGCCAAAACACCCAATTCACCATGGCGTTATGATGTTGAAAGATAAAACAAATGGAGGCTATAAATAGTTCTCCTAAGTTTTCAAACTTGCTGCCCCTAATCAAGCAGGCATAGATTAGTACCAACAGCTAAGTGGAGAAGGCTCTGAGCCTTTACACAAAGCTCCAGGGGGCTGCATAGGACTCGCCTACGTTTCAGAGACAAAACAAATCAATTACAAGGCTTTGTCTTTAAGAAAAAAATAAAATTGGGCTTAAAAAGTACTATTATCAGCAAAACATTAAATCTTTCCCTCTCTCTCTTTGTCCCCCTGGCTCCCCAGCTGGTGGGAGCACAAAGATATCCCTTTGATATCAGAGCAAATAAAATTTGAATTATTGACTGCTTATGTTAATGCTGAATTTTACTACCACCATATTTCAAAATGAAATTATTCTAACATCTAGGCCTCAAATTAAGATCTGCGATAATATAAACTGCAGTCCAGAAAACGTCTTAGATTCAGATGATGCAAAGGCTGATTCCCCTTGAGAGTAAACACTGGGCATTGTTTTCCATGGGCTGCCGCTCTCCTGGTCCCTCCAAATAAATCTCAGCATCGATGACATCAGGGAGTGCTGCTTAGGGAAGCATAAATGCGGGTGGCAGTAGGGAGGGGAGGGCCATGCCACTTAGTGGTTAAAGTGTGACTTAAATGCAGGGCTGTCAAAACACAGCTTTCTCCTTTTATTTGCAAAAATGAGAGGCCTATGACGAAGTTCAACCCATGGCACAGAACATTATTCTTTTTCTGCTCTACCATGCTGGAATCCTAGTTTCAAGTTTCTCATTCCATCTTTGTTCCTGTGAGTCTTGTAATGTCTTTCAGGGGTATTCACAGAGTTCTAGGTCCTCAAAGCCCATCTGTATAAGCACGGCTAGCGGCAGACTTGTCAGAAGTGAACTCAACTCCCTAAGCCCTAAAGCCCTTGATGTTGCCCTTTGTGCCATCAACATGCCATGGCATCAAGGTGTAGGGAGGTGGGCTGAGGTGAAGGGCAAGGGGTTAAGCCAGCCCACCAGCATCCAGGCTACACTAGACATTCACCCTGACATTCTGCAAAGAATACTGCCCTGGAGTCTGCAGTATGATTCCTCCTTTGGGAGGGAAGATGTCTTCACCTCCCCAAAGCCTTCATGTCCGAAGCCTTGCCAACTTCCACTAGGCCCACTAATTAGATGTTAGTTAACATCGATCCGGGGCTGGCCACAGCCCACAGAGCTCCTGGCCTTCCCCTGCAGATGACTCCACATGACAGACAACGTAAGAATCTAATTCCATGTTCTAAATTACTTCTCGCAATTCTTTTCACTTCTTATGAAAACAAGATCAAATGTTTGTAAGGACATATTTGAATATATTTTCACTTTCCAAGTATAAACTAAGGGGGGGGGGGAAAAAAAAAACACATGAAATTTTCAGCAGCCATAAGACAAGAATGTCTTTCTCTCCCCTGCCAAATTAAGACTATGATAGACAGAGAACACAAGTCAAGAAAAACATCTCCAAACACTTTCTGATACATTCTCTCATTTAATCCTACCGTTCCATAATGTTCACATTTTAATTGCAGTTTAACAGCCTTCATCTGCCAGTGCTACTAAAACATGAAAGAATTTGAAGCATTATTTAATACTAACTTGAGGCAAAAAAAAAAAAAGAAGGCACTTCAGTCCTCTAAAAAGGAAACTTGTACTTTTAAACCAAACTCTTTTGAGTCTGCTTGAAACACAGCAAACTAGTCTGCTGAATCTTTGACAAGGGAAGTGGACTGTTGTAAAATGTAAATAACTCCTAACTGGCATCTCTAGCTTTTTTTCTTGTAATTTAAAAACTAGAGTGTAATTATCTCTTGTTTACTAGAGTTACAAACACTGCTGAAGGGAAAATAAACCACTTCTTTTGGGATGAAGTTGCTGACAAAGGTTTGACAAAGAAAAATAATTAATAGCTCTGCGCTGGCAACGGGCAAGTCCTGGGGCTCGGCTAGCTCCCCAGGACCCTGCCAAGGGCAGGGTGCATGCTCAGTTCTGACAATCTCAGTGGCTATAAGAGGGACTTGGGCTGTGACGGGAGACCAAAGTTTTGTACAGAAATTGCTTTGTTCTCTGGTTACAAACTTTCTCCTGTTTAAGAAAGCTGTCCATGGGCAATTAATGTCTTTCAGCTGCAGACTCAAGTGTTCTCCAAGTTTGGTTCTGGGCTCTACTGTTTAGAATTCTCATCCTGAAAATACTGGCCAGAGAGCCTTCAGGACAGAGAGCTGTCTGTGCCAGCTTGCTGGAGCCTGCCCGGTGGGCAACTCAGCTGACCATAATTGTACCTGAGGGTTAAAACCGTTAGAAGGAAGAGTCTGCCTCTTAAAGTATGCTTTGCAGGGATCCTCAAACTGCGGCCCCTGGGCCACATGAGGCGGTGTGATTGTATTTGTTCCCATTTTGTTTTTTTACTTCAAAATAAGATATGTGCAGTGTGCATAGGAATTTGTTCACAGTTTTTTTTTTTTTTTTAAACTATAGTCCAGTCCTCCAGCGGTCTGAGGGACAGTGAACTGTCCCCCTGTTTAAAAAGTTTGAGGACGCCTGCTTAGAGGTTCCATCATAACTTTGCTTTTACACTAAACAAAAGCCTTTTGAATACAAACTGTATTAAATTCTAGCAGATATCCTCTTTACTCTGATTCCTCCTTTATGAACGCTAGGAGGCTCACGGACCCAGAACGGTAAAATACTATCATTCTTTCCATCAGCATTAACAACAGGTTTACCTGTGATGCCCACACATTTCTGCCTCTTGTAATAATCCCTTCCCTTTCCCTGGGGCACAGTCAGGTTTCACAACTGGCAACTATTTTATATCCTTTTGAGGTATGTCTGGGTCACTGGAAAGGGTTCAGGTCTTGAAACCAGTCAGAATCTGATTTCTAGCCTTGACCCATCACTTTAGGTTTTTCAGGCACAGTTTCCTATTCTATGAAATGGAGGTAATATCTTTGCAGCAGAAAGGGCGGAACTGTGAGAGTACTCGAGGTCTGACAATTAAGTTCGTAAACTCAGCCTAGAAAACATGCTACCTACCTCATTGCTGACTATCATGACAGTCACCTTCGAGTACTCCCTTGGGAAGCTGTGCACCAACGCCAGCACCTGCTCCACCCTTCAGAGCAACTTTGGAACTCTTTCTGGAATGGCCTCATTGTACTAACAGCTCTCATGTAACAGCTAAATACATTGTATCACTGTATTTACTCTTGAAATTCTGAATATCATCAAAATGTCTTCCTTTCAAAGTTTGCTTTATCTTTGTGTAAAGAAAACATTCATTTGTGGCTAGATCAGGTGAGTAGGGAGGGTGTTCCAACACAGTTATTTGTTTACTGGCTGAGACCCCCTCAGAGATGGTGTTGTGAGCTCGTGCACTTTTGCAATGCAAGAGCCGCACCTTTCTCATGCCAGGATTTTCAGTAAAGGTTTTGCTGTTTCTCTATGGATGTTTACTACGTTCCTGTGTCTCGCAGTCAGCTGACAATTTTGACACACAATTCAATAAAGGTTTGCAATGTTTTTGTTAGTTCTGCTTCTTACTGGCTGCCCTGACCTCTCTCTATCAATGATGTATTCCTCTCCCCTCACAGAAACATTTAATCCATTTGTACCCTGCTGTTTTCTTCATGGCATTACCCCCTGAAACTTGGACTCACATGTCCCTGATTTCACTTTCATTCTTGCCAGATTTCATAAGAAGTTGACGAATGTTTGTTCATTGCTCTTTTTCCAGCTCCAACGTCCTCCCAATGGCACACAAAACACATGACAAAACGCCACTCAGCGAGACATTGCCACACATCCACATGAACCTGACGGTGAGACCCTGATACGCCTAGGTTATGAAACCTTCCCCAGCTGTTTGCACAGTGCTGCTAATGTAAGCACACAGTGGCAATTTCACGAACTTAATTGTCAGAACTTGTCTGCTGGTCTAACTCCTCTTGTTTCCAAAAGGCAAGTGCCTGGTACATGCAAACGCCAGTACGGTGATGTGGAGTAGGCACCCAATACATGAGAGCTGTTACCATTACTATTAAGAATATCAGAAAACAAAACAATAGATGTCGTTGACCCTAGAGAGCAATTTCTAATTCGATCTCCAGTATTTCAAATTAATTGATTTTTCCCCCCCATTCCTCACAGAATTCCTGGAAAGTGCTGAGACTTGGGCTTCAAGTGATAATCTCGGCTTTAGGAATATCTGTTCAGAGTTTCTGATCCAAGGAGGACTATACACACTGAAGGGGAAGGAGAAATTAGGAAGTCAGAATGAAATAAAGGTCTGCCCTTGCATATAACAAGATCGTTTGCTTCTGCAAATATTATTGCCAGGCACTCATTATCTTGTGTCCCTTTCTCTAGGGTAAAGGCTGGGACCTCTGGGGTAAAAGACAATCAGAGGCCCACACATGTTTGCAGAACAGGTGGATATGTCCTGTCCTTGCTACAGAACCTGGCACATCAGTAACAAAACAGACCTCTCTTGACACACTTTCTTTGAGGATTCTGCAGGACCAAGGCTTTCTGCTGAAGCCACCACAGAGCCTTTCTCTCGGGCCTGGCTGGTGAGCTGCTTCCCGGAGCCCCCTGGTGGCCCTTTTCATATTCACACCACGTTCGCACACCTTTTGGGGCAGGGAGAACAAGGTCTTTAAAAGATCTACCCAGGAATACTTAATTACTCAGAAAGGTTAAGTGTATATAAAAGTGTAAAACAAAACCCCTGATATTACCCTCATCTTTAATTTCAGACATGATTAATCTGAAGAAGTTTTACTATATGCATAATTGACATTGTTAAAAATAAAATTTAAAAAAAAGGATCCATCTGAGGGTTAACACTGGTATTCTTCACCCACTGGGCCACACCATTTTCTTAGAACAGAGGCAACATGCTCTGTGTCAAGGCGGTATGGAAACAGCACTTTTCTCTAACGTTAGAATCGTTCATTCAGTAAGTATCTCTTGAGTGGCTGCTGTGGGCAAGGCCCACACTAGACAGAAAGAACAGAGAGGTTTGTGACTCGGTTTCTGGTCTCAAGAAGGGTCCAGCATAGAGGAAAAGATGGGAATTCTGAGGACAAAACAAGGAGAGTGCCCAGAGCCCCCTGGGGACAGTGTTAGTCACCAAGAAGGAGATAAATGTTAAACTGGATCTTAAGAGTCTTTTCTTAAAGACTAGAGATTAGACAGGCAGAGAAAGGAGGGAGGGCATTCCAGGGAGAAGAGTCAGTGTGCTGAAAGCCTGGACCTATTAGGGAAATGCCAAAAAGCTGGGGGTGCCGCAGCAGCTGGGAGTGAGAGAGGAGGCTGGTGGCAGGGGCAGGGCTGGCCCAAGATGGACTTTGCAGTGCATACCAAGGAGGATGGACTTGATCTTTTCCATCGGTGATTTTCCAAACTGTGTTTTTAGGCTTCCCATAAATATTTGAATCTAATTTCACGGATGCTGAAACAAAGAGAAAACTGCAGTTGCCATCCATATTCTGTTAACATCAAATACCTAACCAGTACGCCTGAAAACTATCAAGGTCACCCAAAACAAGGAAAGTTTGAAAACCCAACACAGCCCAGAGGAGTCTATGAACCCTAATGTAACATAGTACCCTGATGGAATCCTAGAGCAGGAAAAGGAAACTATGTGGTTAAAAACTAAGGACGCCTGAATGAAGTATGAACTTCAGTTAATGACGACGTATCAGTATTGGTTCATTGACTATAATGCACGTGCCATACCAATGTACGATGTTAACAGGGGAAACTGTACACAAGGTACTACGTGTCCCACAATTTTTCTGTAAATCTAAAACTGTTCTAACAAGTAAAATTTACTTTACAAAAATACTTTGGTCATCTTCTCAGCCAAATTATTGTCAGTGATGAGCTTTATAATTAAATGCTATAAATCAGAACTAGGAAAATTAATTTGTACTCCAGTCATTAGCTAACATGTGTTGAGTAGCTATACCAGGCCGGGTATTCTGCCAACTTATCATCTTTGATCTCCACAACAGCTTCAGGAACAAGGAACTGTCAATGTCACATCCCCATTTTACAGATGAGGAAAGTGAGGTGCAGAGAAGTTAAGACAACTAGATTGAGGTCATTTAAGTAAAAGGAAGAGCTTGCATTTGAGTTCAGGGCTGTGTGATGCCGGAGTCCAGATGATTCATCACAAGCATTGAAAAACAAGGGTCTGTACAATTTTTTTCTTCTTAATGTTTGAGGCCATAGCTATAGTAGGCGGGAGAAGGGGGTACTTGGCAGTTTTCCACTGGCGGAGGGATGAGGTCAGAGTTGGGCTTTGGAGGGAACATTCTGGCAGCTGCAGTGTGAATGATGGGCTGGCACAGGCACTGGGCCCCTGCTGCTTAGATTTTCTAGCAATGTCTCCAAAAGGAGGAGGAAAAGCAACCAGAGAGAATGAACTTCCCTAAAAGGATAAAGCCAAAGCTTTTGCGTAGAAACCCTCCAGGTCCAGCCCCAGCCAATCAAACCACAGGCCTTGCTGAGCCTTAAATGTGTGCCAGGCATGGGCCTGCCTCCACGCACCGACTGGTGGTTAGTAAGGAGTTGAGACAGTTAGTAAATAACGCGGCCCAAGAAAATAATGCTGGCCCCAAGGCCACGAATGGGAAAGGAGGGAATGCTTCCTGTGGGCTGGGAGGTGCCGGGTACTGCGTGGACGAGGCCTGTGGGCTGGGCCCTGAAGACAGGGGAAGGGTGGATGGAGAGATGTCAGTGGGAGCTGGGCCAGCACCAGACACACTTACCCCTGCCCTGCCGTTCCTCTGCCTGGGCCACCCGGCCCTGAGGATGCCATGGCTGACAGCCCGATCTCTTACCACAAGAGCTCTGCAGCCTCTCCTGGCCTCCTGGGTCCAGTGAAAGCAGGACTCACCTCACCAGCACCTGAGAGACTACTATGTGGCACCTAGAAGCAGATATGGTATCTGACACTCCTAGAGGTGACAGAAAACATCAGCAAGTCCCCTAGATCAGTGGTCCCTGATCCTTTTGGCACCAGGGACTGGTTATGTGGAAGATAATTTTTCCATGGAGGGGTGGGGGAAGAGAGGGGTGGGACAGGAGGCAGAGCTCAGGCAGTGATGTTGTGCAGCCTGGTTCCTAACAGGCCACAGACCAGTACCAGGCCACAGCCTGGGGGTTGGGACTGCAGCCCTAGATAGTCAACTCCACAAAGGCAAAGACGCTGTCTTACAAAGTCTGGCCTGCGGTAGGCACCAAGCCATAGACAGTAAACTCAAGACAGGCTTAAAAACTCCTGGTCACAGGTCATACTGGAGTGTGCTAGATTAGAGTTTAGGATGTTTGGTACAAAAACGTTGTATTCATCTCTGATGGCTGCTCTAACAAACTACCACATGCTTAATGGCTTAACACAACACAAATTTATTGTTTCATAACTCTGGAGGTCAGAAGTCAGGCTAAAATCAGTATTTCCTTCTGCAGGCTCCAGGGGAGAATCCATGTCCTTGCCTTGTCTAGCTTCCAATGGCCTCCTGCACTCTTGGTTCAGGGGGCCTTACTCCATCTTCCAAGCAGACAGCATCACATCTCTATGACCATTCATTCATGGTTGTGTCCCCTTCTTACTCTCTCTTCTAGCCTCCCTTCCACTTTTAAGGACCCTTGTGATTACATTAGACCCACCCGGATAATTCAGCATGATCTCCCTATTTTAAGGCCAGCTGATTAACAACCTTAATTCTATTTGCAATTTTAATTCCCCTCTGCCATGTAAGGTAACATACTTATAGGTTCCGGGGATTGGGTCATGGACATTTCTGGGATGTCATTATTCAGCCTACCACAAACCTCATCTTTTAAGGCTGAAAGATGGGAGATACCCATTCTGGCTCCAAAATGTGAAAGTAATAATTACCTGCAGGCTCAGCTCAGGAAGTGATGAGCACAGGCGAGGACATGGCCACTGCAAGCCAGGAATGCACAGTCAAGTTGGGGAAAGCAAACATGAAACAACCAGCAGCACCAGGGGGCATATCATCTGGGATTCACCACTGTGACAGGAAGGGCTGCAGGGCCAGACGTGCCTGAACAGGCTGAGGGTCGCAGTTGTGGGGTTTAATTAAGTAAGGTCAGACCATGGGATGGCGTCTAAATACTCAAGCAAAGGTGAAAACCCTGGGATTGGTGGGACACAGGTGAAAGATAATCAGTAGACGGTACTCGTTAAGAAGCAGAGGAATTAGTACCAGACCCTGAAGGCCTTAAAAACTGGGTTAAGGAATTTATCTTTAAAAGGATGAGGAGTCATGGCAGGTTCTTGAGTAGGAGAAGCCTGTGTTTTGGGAAGACTTATTTTAGCAGTGGAAGGCAGTATGGATTGAATGGCAACAAGACCTGTTTCTTAGCAGGTACAGTGGGTGCCCCAAAAGCCCCCATCATAAAACACCTCTGCAACTCAAAAGCCATCTGTCAGAGAGCTGTTTCCATGGGTTAAGCATTGCCCTCGCGCTACGGCCCTTCAAGAGGGCTGAGCGATGCATATCCTCAAGGTGGTACAGGGAGGAGATAGCACGTGTAGGCCTTGAGTGCATCAGACTGCTTTCTTCTGTGCTGGTGATCATTTGAACAGCTGGGGACCTTTAAGGGACATGAGAAGAGACCAAGAGGAGAAAAAAATTGGCAATTGTGACATTTAACTGGAGAGCAAACGAGCCCCTCTTCCCTCATCTCCCCAAGGTAAATATTTAGTTTCCTTATTTCACAAAACACCTTGAAAAGCTAGCTGGAAAGAACTTCTTGGCTTACTGGGCATGTTTTAAATGAAACATTTAAAAATATCCCTTCCTGGTTGATCTCTTCTATGCTTCAACTCCAAAGAATAACTGTATTTCTATGGCCTTTCCCTAGCACAGTTCTACCTAGGATGCTTTGCAGGAGAAAACCATATGTATAGACTGCTTTTCTGTGAAGACATCTAAGGCACAGCTAAAGTTTCAGAAATAAGCCTTATAAAAGAAAAAAAAAATCATTCCAGCCTCCCAAGAAATAGATATTTCTATATATAATAATCAGATACAAACCTTTTAAACATAAAAATTTTCAGTCCACTTTGTTGTCTTTTGTGGGGAACTTAAAAAGGTGTCATCCTGTTTTTCTACAGGTGACAGCAACAGCAACCCTAGAGTGTGACCGAGGCTACTGCATCATTGATTCCAGAGACCAAAATCCCAATGCAGTGAAGAACTCTTCAAAAATCCCCTTTGGGGCCTCGGAAGAGCCAAGTATGGGATTATCAGCATTAAGTCAAAGCCGGGCATGGTGGCTCATGCCTGTAATCACAGCACTTTGGGAGGCTGAGGTGGGTGGATTGCCTGAGCTCAGGAGTTTAAGAGCCTGAGCTAGCGTGAGACCCCGTATTAAAAAAAAAAGCCGGGCGTTGTGGCGGGCACCTGTAGTCCCAGCTACTCAGGAGGCTGAGGCAAGAGGATGCTTGAACCCAAGAGTTTGAGATTGCAGTGAGCTATGATGTCACAGTACTCTATTGAGGGTGACAAAGTGAGACTCTGTCTCAAAAAAAAAAAAAACACACACAAAAAAAAACAGCATTAAGTCAGCAAGCCAGCAACAACCAAGAGCGTATCATAACAGTCGCACCAATACCGGAAGACTTTTTTCCCACTCTCATCATTTTCCTCTCTGTCACACAGGCTGTAAACAAGAGAAATAGTATGTTAGGGTCTGAATATTTATATTCCCCCAAAATTCGTACATGGAAACCACAGAGTGGTGTATTGTGAGGTAGAGCATGCAGAAGGCGATTAAGACCTGAGGGCTCCACCCTCATGAATGGGATAAGTGCCGTTAGAAAAGAGGCTGGAGAGAGATCCCTTGCCTTTCCACCACGTGAGGACATCTTGACAGTGACTCTGGAACTGTAAGAAATAAATTTCTGTTGTTTACAAGCCACCCACTCTATGGTGTTTTTTGTTGTTGTTGTTGTTGTTGTTTTTGTTGCTGTTACAGCAGCCCAAAGGGCAAAGAAGGAAAAAGAAAAAGAGTGAAAACCACATCTGGGCCAGTGCCCACATTCCCCAGCCCCACTACAGGTATCCGGGTCACGGGGCAGGCTGAAGGAGAGCATGGCATTGGACGGGAAACTGAAGTTTTGATTCCAGACTGGACTAGACCTTCATACCTGTCAGTGAGTCACCATTCCCTCAATGAGACCCTCCTGACAGCTGGAAGACACTGGAAAATTGTGTCGTCTGCCTGAGATGTCACAGAAATGTTTTAAGGTGGTAATAATATTTGGGGGGAAAAAAACTAAAGCTTTTTCCTGGCTGAACTCCTCTGAAAGTCAGCCTATTCAATAAATTTATTATAATAAAAATCAAAAGAATTACAGGATATCATTTTTGGCTAGCAAATTAGCCAAGATAACAAACAAAATAATACCTAATTTGGATGAAAGTGAAATGAAACAAGTATCCCGTTATACTTCTTCTTGGTAGGACTATAAACTGGTTAAAAAAAAAAATGGAGCAGTGCCTCTCAAACTTTAATGTGTACCAGGGGTGGCGAACACGCGGCTAGAGCCGCATGCGGCTCCCGGCCCAAATGAATTTCGGCTCTTTGCCTCTTATCATTATTTTGTATACTGTGGCTCTTTGCCAAGTTTGGATTTTGTTATGCTGCTTCTGAGGAGGGACCTCTGAGGAGCGATATCCGAGCGCATAGTTGAACTTGTTCGCCACCCCTGGTGTATACACATCACATGGGGACTTATAAAAATGCAGAGCCTGATTCAGTAGCTCTATGAGGCCCAAGAACTTGCATCTCTTAAGAGCTACCAGGAGATTCTGATGGTGTGGATCCAAGTGTTACACTTTAAGCAGCAACATCCTGAAAGAAATTTATCAATGTACATCAAAAGCTTAAAATCTTCATGCCTTTGGGACCAATAATTCCATGCTAATAAAACTATTTGAGGGACTAATAAAGAATACATAAAAAGAAGATGCACCTAAAGATGGTTATACCAATGTTGTATCTATAGTAAAAATCAGATGCAGCCGAAGTATCAACAATATGGACATTTCTGAATAAATAATGGTTAAAACTATTTGGTAAAGAATCAGTATGGTCACTAAATATCAGTTATTATAGAATGTTTAGTGCTATGGGAGAATGTTCATGATATGAAAAATTAAAATATAAAATGGGGGTCTGTAGTTATGTGATGGTTTTACGTGTCCATTTGGCTAGGTTATGGTACCAAGTTATTTAATCAGACGACTAATTTAGATGTTGCTGGGAAGGCATTTCGTACATGTGATTAATATCTATAATCAGTTGACTTTAAGCAGTATATCCTCCATAACATGGCTGAACCTCAATCATTCAGTTGAACATCTGAACAGCAAAAATGGAGATTTCCCAGAAAAAACGGAATCCTGCCTCAAAATAGCAGTATTAACTCCTGAGTTTCCAGCCCACTGGGCTGCACTATGGATCTTGGACTTGACAGCCTCTACAATCACCTGAGCCAACTTCTTAAAATAAATCTCTTCATCTTATATATTTATTCTGTTTCTCTGGAGAGCTCTCGCTGATGATACACAGTATGATTCTAATTTTGCAAAAAACAAAGCTGAAAACATACAAATAACATTGAAAAAGCTTGAGCCCTATACCTGAACATTCAGTATGATTCTATTATTAAAACATTTGATATATGGACAATAAGAGAGAAGAAAACATACCCAAATATGAAAAAAAAAGACTATGGTTTATTATAATGTTTCTCTTACACCTAATATTTTTTTTTTCCTGGAGTTTTTCCTATAAACGTGTTATTTTTGTAATCAGGGAAAAAATAATTTCAATGTGTCTTGAATTCAATGAAGCAATTTCAACGTCCACTTCCAGGTATATTGAGTGATTTTAGGGGACCTGACTTAGAGAATGTGTTTCTCCACCATCTTACCTCTATTCAAGTCAAAAATTTCATTCTTGGCCTTCCCTCCAGCCCTGTCCTAGGCCCACCTTTCTTTCTTTCTTTTTTTTTTTTTGGTTCCTTTATGTCTCTTACCCGTTTCTTCTTGCCCAGAAGAAAGAAGCCTAGTCTCTCAACTGAAAACTTACATAGGCAAGGCAGAAACTTCTATTATCCCTGTTTTACAAATCAGAAAACTGAGGCTAAGGGGGTTTGAGTTACACCTAAAGACCCAGCTGGTAGTTGACACAACCCAAATTCCTTCCTTTGTAAACTATAAAACTAAACACATGTGAGTGATTTTCATTAGTGGTCCCATATGGACCGTGGGAGAACCATGTCAATTACATTACAAGGTCTTTTCCCTGGCCATCCACAGCCTTCTTCAGTGACTTCAGACAATGGGTCATTAAGCTCCAGAAAAGATGAGGATGGCCAGGGTCAGGTGCCAGGACCGACCATGCTCTGGGCTCTGCCGCGTGTCCAGCATCCTGGCCAGGGCTCCTCATGACTCAAGCTCCACAGCTGGAAGCAACTGGGGGCCACCCACACTGCCCCCGTGGGGCCAAATTCAGCACTTGCTTTCACTCTCAGCAGCCTTTCCAGTACCCACCTAATTCCTGGCACAAAGTCTTGGCTACCTGCCATTCTCATGCTCACTAAGGGATGGTCCAACTGCAGAGACTTAGGATACGAAAGCAACTCCCAGGGCGGTGCCTGTGGCTCAAAGGAGTAGGGTGCCAGCCCCATATACCGGAGGTGGCAGGTTCAAACCCGGCCCCGGCCAAAAAGTGCAAAAAATAAATAAATAAAATAAAACAAAAGCGATTCCCACTGCCTGAAATTTAAAGTACTGCCTCTGGGGAGATGCAGATTGGGCCTTCGCACCAGGGGCTTTTCCTTTCCCTCCTTCTGGGCCCACTCCGTCTGAGGGTACTTTTTAATTTTTTTTGAGACAGAATCGTGCTTTTGTCGCTGTGGCTAGAGTACAGTGACATCATCATAGCTCATAGCAACCTCAAACTCCTGGGCTCAAGCAAGTCTCTTGCCTCAGCCCCCTAAGTAGCTGGGACTACAGGTGTGCACCACCATACCTGGCTAATTTTTCTATTTCTAGTAAAGATGGGGTCTCATGCTTGCTCAGGCTGGTCTTGAACTCTTGGCCTCAAGTGATCCTCCCACCTCAGCCTCCCATGAATGGTAGAATTACAGATGTGAGCCACCACATTGGGCCCTCTGAAAGTATTCTTGAATCTCTTTGGGAATGATCCCTTTCCTCAGACCTTGACACTCTCTGTGGCATCCCCAGGGAATCTGGTCTTGCTATACCAATATCCCTGCAGCAAATGGGCTGATCTCCCCAAATCATGAGCCCTTCACCCCCAAGTATTGGCACCCTAGAGTATCCTGCTGTAGCCTGCAACCCCAAGACATGATGGGTCTGCAATAATATCCAGTGTTTACTAATAAATGGACAAGCAGACTAGGCCATGCCATAGAGCTCCTGGGAAGCCTCCTACCCAAGTATTTTCTAATAATCAAAAAAGAGTTCTATTAAATGATGAGCCAGTGGGCAGCTGCCCGGGGTGTAAGTTTCTAAGAAATGCTAAAACATCCTTGGGATAAAGTGGAAGTATGGTACCAATTAACTCAGGTTTTCACGTAACTGCTTCTCCCATAACTGGTAAAATGTACAGGGTTCCACTTCTGTCACAGAAGACAGAGTATTCGGGAGGGTGGGGGAAGCATGGTTCTCTCTGGAAGCTAATTTGGATAAACATGTTTACCCTGCCAATTGTGCAAGGTATAACCAGAGGCCAGATAAAGAGAACTATGAAACTCTGAGAAAAGAACTAAACAACTGGCTGACAGGAGCCTGCAGTCAGAAGGTCCAGGTAGATGAGCTAAAATTTTCAAACCAAACTAATCCTAAACATGAGAGGTGCTCCATGTGAATACGTGCTGGATCTGAGCAGACAAATCTTAACTCCTTTACCATATTTTCTAAGATGTTGCTTAGAGCAAAAAATCGCATGAAGTACACATGTACCTCTTAATTTGAACATAAAGAAACAGGCTTACTGGCTTTGTTAATGTAAATATCGATTTTTCTCCATCACTAAATGTTGGGCACATACTTGAAGCAGTTGGCCTCATCCTGTCTGGGTCCTGCAGCATCAGAACCTCCCAGAAGCATGGTGGAAATGCTCCAGGCACTGGCTGGGTGCAGGGAAGGATGGGGACGCCTATCATCATTATGCAAAAGACTGTAGCTTCTCTGAATATTGAGTAGAGTCCCATCTGCCACTAGGGGACAAGTCAAGGCACCTGCTTCCCACCCCAATGACCTCAAGACTAAGAACTCAGGCTGCCTGTGGCAATGCTGGGAAAGAGGATTCCTTCCTCCTCCTCCCACTGTCGTGATAAATAGAAATGTGTCAGGAGGGGGATGGAGTGGGTGAAGTGGGTAAAGCAGAAGGAAAAGTGGACAGGATCCGAGAGCTGCTCTAGCTTCGCCCTGTGCGGAGGGAGGCAGCAAGGCACTGCTAGCAGGTTGGTGACATGTGCCTTAGCAGTAAGATGCCCTGAGCAGAGCTAAACACAGGTTATAGAGAGGGACCAAGAACTAACTTCTCAGCTGTGCCAAATACATGACCGAAAAGTTACCGTGAGCATCGCAAAAAATGTCTGTGGGTTTCTGAGACTGAGTTGAAGTCCAGAATGAGACCCACCAACTGTGAAAAACCAAATGCGAAAGGGATTAACCCAGGAGGAAAATAAGCTCCTCCTTATGACCGTGTGCATCGTCTGTGCCCCAGAGCAGAAGCACGTGCTGGCATCTCTTTGAAAATGTGAAGAAGGGAAATAGCTCCTCGCTCCACATTTGTTAAGAGTCTCCTGTGTGCTGGGAACTATTTGTTCCATGTGCTTAACGTGTAGTAAGTCAGTATCTCACATCATGACACAGGTACCAATATCCCCTTTGGACAGAGAGAGAGAGCTGAAACACAATGAGGGTAAGCAATTTTCAATATTCCAAAAGTTACACAAAGTCAGAGCAATCCTACTGCATTGCTTGTGACCAAAGGGAAAAAATATGGAAACTAATTGCATAGTAGCCATCAACATTAGTTAATACTTAGTGAGTGCTTATCGTTTATGCTAAATATCCACTTGCCCCTCCAAATCCACTCTCTGCCATGGTTGGCTTGGGCAATGGAGGAGGTCAGACATAACAGATGTTTATTCCCCCAGCCCCTCCCTGCTGGGCCACGTGTTGGCAGTGATTGTTTTGCTCTTCTGAGGGCCACAGCACCTGTTAGGGGGCCCTCTTCTACACTTACAGCTTTCTTCCAAATGCTGGTCAATACCCTGTCCCCTTACCCCTTCAGGTCTAAGGGTTGTAACTGCTCTCTGCTGGTGTCAGCCTTGGGGTGCCTTACCCTCGCTGGTTCCACCCTTTGTAAACAGTCCCTTCGTTACTTTCTTTAATCACTTCATAGAGTTGTGCCAAATGTTTCCTCCCAGGGCCACAACTGATACACCAGGTTATGACACTTTCCTGGGGAGTGTCCAAACTTTTTTTCCTCTGTGGCACACTGGAAGAATAAGATTTGTCTTGGGCCACACATCAAATATGCAAACACTAAAAAAAGCTGATTTGCAAAAAAAAAAAAAAAATTCCATGCATACTTTTTGTGATATCCAACCCCACAGATAAGTAAAAAAGTTCTTACAAAATCAGAATGCGGCCCACGGATCACAGGTGGGACATCCCTGTTTTACATTAACTTTCCATTTCCCCTTCAAGCCTATAAATGAGTGAAATTATTGTCCATATTCTATACTTAGGGAACTTGAAAAGTCTGAGGAGTTGAGTCACTGCCCAAATCCATACAACTAATTAAGTAGCAAAATCTGGACTTGACCCAGGAAGTCACACTTCTGTGCCTCTATTCCCTTAACAACTGGGCAGTATTGCCTCTGCAATACAAGTTGTGTGAAATGTCCTTACTGCACTGTCTTGATTCTTTTATTTTAGGAAAAGGAAAGAACATTTTAATTGCTACCAAAGGCTGACCTGTGATTATAGTTTCCATCCTACTGTTCCCTAAATGTTCCTGCTCTGCCACTGGACGTGACGAGAGTTGGGGGCATCTCAAAAACCAACCCTTATGAAGTAGGGACCATCATTCCCATTTTGAAGATGATTCTATACTTTGGTTCAACATCTTCAACTGTGTAAGATCCGTGACCAAGGTGAACATCAATGCCACAGAAGCTGAGCTGGCACCAACACATTCCATACCTGTGTGCCATGGAACACTACTGTGCAAGAGGTAGTGGGTACTTCTCGAAAAATAGGATTCCATGGGGGGAAAAAAAAAAAAGTTTTTCAAAAACTATATACTATATCCCACTTTGCCCCTGCTTTGGAAATTCAAATAGTATATTTAATCCTTAACATTAGGAAAAGCAGACCCTTTACCTAGCTTTTCCCAAACTAATTTGAATAGAATGTGCACATTTTTCTAGGGATACTTATTAACATAGCTCTCCTAAATACAAAATTGGACATAAATTTCCACTGAAAATTCCAAAGATGAGGTCTGACAATTAAGTTCACAAACTCATCCTATAAAAAAATGCTACATACCTTATTGCTGAATACATGTTCTCACTGCAGTGACCTTCTGAGTACCCGCCTTGGCCACCGAGTGACTGTAGTGATATTTAGCAATGAGGTATGCAGCACTTTTTCTAGGACGAGTTCGCAAACTTAACTGTCAGACCTCATTCAACAGCTTTGATGGCCATTCCAGAAAAAGAGTTCCAAAACTGCTTTGAAAGGTAGACGAGATGCTGGTATTAGCACACAGCTTCCCCAGGTGAGTACCTTGAACATGACCATAGTGATGTCAGCAGGGAGGTATGTCTGTCTCACTTTTCTTAGGATGAGTTTGCCAACTTAACTGTCCAACCTCATTGTAGTATTTTAGCTAGTTATAATTATCTGCCTATAAGGTCTCTGGAGATTCCAATGATGCTCTTTTGTGTTGCTTAAAATTATCTACCAGCTCAGGGAAGTGACCAGGCCCTTGTTGAGGTGGGAATGGACTTCAGTGGGACACTCAGGTCCTACCCCTCCCACAGGGACACACACTTTGAAAGGCTGTACTTTGGCCACTGAAAAATCACTGTCTCATTGATAAATATCTCCTAATATTACTAGACAGCAAATGAGCCCTCAACTAATCTCTTTAGAGGAAATACAGGTCCACATTTATTGCGAGACTCCAGCCCAGATTGCCAGAGGTGCCCCTCAGGCCTTACTTTGCCCCCAGGGCACAGAGCATGGGGATACACAGTTAGATATTTGAGTTCAGACCTCTAGAATGTCTTAGGATCATCCACATTGCAAGTATTCTTCCTGATTTCCCTTATAACTAACAAAAAATATGTCAGAAATTCTAATGGATGCAAAATAGTTTGCAAAAATTAATTCAAGCTGGCATGTCGTACTTATAAAATAGGCTCAAATCACATAAAAGAGAAAGAAAGAAAAAAAATGTGGCTGAGAAAACACGTAGAAACTCCCAGGAAAAGTCTCTCCCATTTGCTGTATCACTGACACTCTGTATCCAGTACGACTTCAGGTGAGTTTTTCTAAAGATGGCCACCATCCAGTTCACATAAACGTATCCCCCAATTCTGGCAGCAGAGAAAAGGGGTAGAGGACCTAGACCGCGGAGATAATGTATGTCAACATGAACAGGTTTCTGCAGTTTTACTGGGCCCCCAATCTGAAGTCGTTTGAAATCTGTTCAAAGTAATAAATTTTTATTCTAGTGCCCACCTGACTATAAAGCCAAAGAAGAAATATAAACAGTTATAGGCATAGAAAATGCTCCAAAAAAGCCAAATGAAAACAATTAAGGTAGTTGCCATTAAATAATAAATGTACAAAAGAATATATCTAACAGGCACTCTCTGCGATCACTGTTGAGAACATCCCATTGGCATATCCCTTTTAGAAGTAATTTGACAATACAAAGAAATTTAAAAGGCATCATAATGTGTTACCCAGTAATTCCGTTCTAGGAAATCTACTCCATAGAAGTAATATTAAGTATAAAAAAATTAAATAAAAACTTTACCATTGTGTTTTTATAATAGCAAATAACTGGAAATATACCTAAATCCTACCAGCGAGGGAAAAGGTTGGTGATCCATGGTACATCTTCCAGATGGATTATTATTATACTACAGTTTCTATTATACTCAGGGATTGTTTACAGCAACACTGCAATGGGAAGTGTAATGAGAATAAAATACAAATGGGTATTAAGACTAAGGTTACAACAAAATACATGGAAAAAGTACTGGAAACAAATGTGTTAAAATGCAAACCAAGTTTCTCTAGGTCAATGGCACTTAGAGTATGGTCTGCAGACTAACACCAGCCTGGGAATTTGTTACCTGTCGATGACAAGAAAAGAGTTTTATAGTAAGCATTTAGAAATTTGATATTGCTATGCTATCTAATGGCATATTCTGCAGAAATGTCTAGTTGAGCAGGGTGTAGACCTGCTTGACTGTCATCTAACTTGAGTGGAGACCTACACGCTATGCCAGTGGCATGGTTGTCACACACAGCAGGCCTTCACAGTCACAAAGAGTTGGAAATTAAAGAATTGCCCCTTCACCTAGACCACTGGTGTAAGAGGTAGCACTGTAAAATAATATGTCTATACTCCTATACATTCTAATTTTTTATAATACTATACTACTATCAGAAAAACAACATTTTATTTTTCTAAATGCAAGAAAAAAGAGAAAAATAAATGTCATTTGATTGCTACATCTCTGTAAAAATTTTCTGTAGAAATGTACAAATATATACTGAGAGGCAGGATTCGCAGTGGTTAGGAAAATAGACCTTTTGGAGGGTGAATCAACAACCTTGGTTTGAATCCTGGCTCCATAATTTACTAACAATGGGCTAACTGCTCAACCTGTGTCTCAGTTTATTCATGTATAAAAGGGGGATTAAAAACAGAACCTATCTCATAACTATTAGTAAGATTTGGGAGGATTAAATATATATATGTATTTATATATGTGTGTGTGTGTATATATACAGAAAAAAAAAAAAAAATATATATATATAGAAAGCCTTGGATACAGTAAGCTCTATGTAAGTGTCCACTATTATTATGACAAGTCTCAGGGGTTGGGGGGTGAGAGCCACAGTTAGAATTTATCTCCTAATGTTTTATTTGCAAAAGGCTCCAGAGGAGTGATAGAAGCAATAGTAAAAATAGCAAGGAATATTAAGTGCTCTGTGTGTGCCAGGTTCCAAGCAAGCACTTAACATAAATCAGCTCCTTAATTATTACCACCACTAGAGATCAGTAATAAGCTCTTTTTACCCTATTTTGTAGATAGGAAAACCGAGATTCAGAAGAAGGAAGTGACGCGCCCAGGGTCACCAAGCCATTAGGTTTGTCTCCGTCCAGAGCACGGGGCTAGGCACAGGAGGGGCCCCTAGAAGGAAGACTTGGAGACCCTTAAGGGCAGAAATGCCTCATGTCTCATCCCTCAGGAGAACCAGGGTCACCTGTCTATTCAAAAGGCCAGGCCAAAACAAAAATCCAGGACTCATCCCCAGCCAGGGTGCTTGTCTGGTCTTCTCACCCCGGCCAGCAGGCAGCAGCTGGCCTTCCTCTAAAGCCTGGCTAGGGTGTTGCTCTTAGGGAGTGATCTCAGTGCCAAGGAAGGCAGCTCTCGGAATTTAACAAGAAGATGCCGGGCCTCATGAGTCATTCAGCGCTCCCTCCTCGCCATGGCCCTGGATATAATTTATTCTCTTCATTATTGGGTTTTCTGCTCCTGGTTGGCTGGGAATTGGTGGAGTCACCATCCCTAAAAGGAAATCTGTCTGTTAACAAGTCCCTTCTCTCTCAGCCAAATGGACTGGAAGCTGAGGGAAGGTCCCTGGCAGGGCCCAGCTGTTCCTGGCCTGGGGGAACTCGAGGGGGCAGGGAGGCCATGTGGGGCTAGCGGAACACTTAGTAAACACTGGCTTTGGCCCTGTTTGAGGATGTTCCTCTCTGATTTCTTCCTCCACTGAGAAATTGGGGCCCTCTCTGCATCAAAGAGCATTCGTCCCAAAGGAGGATGACATCTCTAAATATTTATCCTGAAAGTTGAAGGAAGAAAACAACAGGCCTTCCCCAGAAGAAAGGAAGCAGAGGGCCTGGGAGTAGAGAGATGGTTAAAGATAACAGGCTTTTGCCTTGAAATCCAGAAACATCCTGTCTGAACCAAATGCTAAGACAGGAGCCTGAGAATTTGTTGCCAAAAAATTTGTAGCCAAGAAAAAGCATTTCCAATAAAATTAGAGATCAAGATAATTTTCATTGTCCACTCCGTTCAAGACTGAATTCTTAACAAGAAACAAGAGTTTTAGTAAAATTTGGGTAGGTGTTTTCTTCCCTAGTATTTCCTTTTTGGGGAGCAATTTGGTAATATCCAGTAAGACTCAAACTTAACAACTGACTTAGACTCAGCAATTCCACCTCCACGATTTTGTTACAGATAAACTGGTACAGAATGTATTTATTGTTTCCAAGCCTGGTGCAGCACTGTTTAGAGTAGCAAAACCCTAAAAAAAATAAATAAATAAAAATAAACATTCATCAATAGGGAATTAGTTAAACATTTGCATGAATTGGGTGGCATACCCAGGCAATGCATAAAACTGATTTTATAAACAGATAAATCCACATGTGAAAGATCCGCAAGACAAATAAGTGAGCAAGAATAAGCTGCTAGACACTGTTAACAATAGGATCTCGGTTGTGTAAAGAAAGGTATCTTCCAGGTACAGTATTACCTCTACAGCCTGGGAGTGAGAGAGGAGAAGTGGCTGTTATGTTTCTGGCCTCCCTGAATTTTTTTACCATAATTTTTTTTAACTCGTTTCATGAAGAGAAGTAATGATACCAAGTGGCCAGACACAGCCTGTGAAGGGGCGGAAGTGCCATGAGGGCAAAGACCTACAGCCTCTGCAGTATCTGGCAAGGGCTGGTATTTATGGACTGTCCACGTGGGGCCAGGCCCCATTTTAAACACTTTATGACCACCAATTCCTTGCATCTTTGTGACGATCCTGTGAGACAGGTGGTGGTATTATCCCATTTTGCAGATGAGGAGGCTGGAGTTCCAGGTTCCAGGTATGTGAGGATCAGGCATTCAGTTCCAGGGCCCAGAAACCTCCCTGCCAGGCTTCCCTGTCAATGGACCTTTGTTGAACAAATTGACAAATCAGAAAAACTACCAACATCTTTAGAGATTAGAGAAACTAAATTATTAAAGTTACTATTGTTACTATTGATTTATTGCTGTTAATTTTTCTTTCTTTCTTTTTTTTTTTTTTTTTAATACAGAGTCTTACTTTGTTGCCCAGGCTGGAGAGCAGCGGAGTCATCGTAGCTCACAGCAACCTCAAACTTTTGAGCTCAAGCAATCCTCCAGTCTCAGCCTCCCAAGTAGCTGGCACTACAGGTGTGCACCACCATACCCAGCTAATGTTTCTATTTTTAGTAGAGACAAGTTCTCACTTTTGCTCAGGCTGGTCTCAAACTCTTGAGCTCAAGCAATCCTTCTGCCTTGGCATCCCACAGTGCTAGGATTACAGGCATGATCCACCGTGCCCAGCCTATATTGTTGATGAGTAAAAAATAAACACTAGTTAGAAAAGCCAACTTGTGTTATAGTGAGCAAAGAGTTGGACTTTAGTATGAAGAATATGATGGAAATCCCTGTTCTTAGTAATTGAGAGACCTTGGGCAAGTCACTCCTCTGGGACTCAATTTCCTCATCAGTAAAATGAGAGTGACAGGCCCTCCTGGGGTTCCTTTAATGATTAACTGTAGCATTATAAATGAGTTCCTGTAGGGATTAAATGTGATATCACATACAAAAACCCCTAGGTGAGAGACATACGAGTATGCTGGATACACATACAATAAAAAGAAAAGATGCTGATGGAATAAACTCTGCTTAAAACATCACCAAGCAGACCCGCCACTTTTATAACCTTCTGAACTTTAAAACTTACCATTCACACATCTTCCAACAATCTGAGTGGGAAAGCATGCATTTAATTGTTCTGATGCTGCCTCTAGAATATTGATTTAGGACAGTTAATACCATCTCCAAATGCCAGGCTTAATTTGCATTGAGTCAGAAGCTGGGCAACTGAGTGTTGGCTACTGATTTTAAGGCGGGGACATGGGAGGTCCTTCTGGCCAGCCACGAGAAAGAAGGCTTTCCCTGGGACTCAGGAGAGCTGGCCAGCTGAGAAGGTCGAGTCTTTCATGGATTTTCAGGTAATTAAAGTGCAGCTGGGGCCTGGGCCTCACTGTATCTTTCAGCAGGAGATTTGTCACTGGTCATGCAACTAGCCCACGCTGAGGCAGTCCAGCCCCAGCAGAGCTCAGACTTTGGTCTAGTATCGCAAGAAGCCTGTGCTTCTGCCCTTTGGAGCCTCCAGAGCCCACCTTCAGAAGCCCAATTCTGAACACTAAACACTGCCCCCAGGAGTATCTCAGAATCATAGCTCAGAGACCCCCCAGCGACTCCCAGACGAGAGTCCCTGAAGACGTGCTTTACAAAACAGCTATTCTTGCGTAAACACGTTCAGTGCTCAGTGCGCACTCTCATCACTTCATTTGGCTGCGCAAAGCCTGCCCTCATGATTCATGAAAGTCTTTTTTTATTGTACAGTTGAGCCCTGAACAATACAGGCTTGAATTGCAAGGGTCCACTTGGTGGGTTTTATATCAACCTGTATCAAATACAGAATTCACAGGATGTAAAGCTCAAAGACCCAGGGGGCTGACCACAGGACATGCATGGATTCGGTGTCCTCGGGGCTTCTGGAACAAATTCCCCGAGTATACCGTGAGATAGCTGTAATTACAATGGAAAACTTCACATATACCCAAAACATAGCATAGTGATCCTACACATCCCCATCAACACTCTACAATACTGAATAACATGTGCTCATTCTTATTTCCATCAAACACTATACTGTCTCACCAAAGCAAATCCTAGACATTTTACCATATTATCCATAAACACTTAAGTATGCACCTTCTGAAACACAACCACAACATCACCTAATAAGTTAACAACGTTTCCTTAATATCATAAGACCTTCCGCTGAGACTTGGCGTTCTACCGATTGGCTCGTAAGTGCCATGTAGAGGTTGATCTGTTTGAAGCAGGATCTGAACAAGGTTTGAGCTCTGTTGTGCATCTGAACTGTGCCTTCAGTGGCTTTGGTTTTCTCTTCTTCTCTCCTCTTCCCTTCGACCTCTACCTAGCACAGTGGTTGTGCGTGTGTGTGGAGGGGAGCGGGCCTTCGAAGTCCTCTGATACCATATACATAGAGGGCCTTGGACAGAGAACTAAGCTTTCTGCTTCAGCTTCCTCACCTGGAAAAGGGAAATAATAATAATTCCCTATCTCATTAAGGTACAGTGAGGAATAAATGAAATAGAACGTGTAAATGCTTAGACTAATGCCTGGCACAGAGTCAATACTTGATTAATATTACTTTTCAATGCTATTCTTTTTCTGAAAGATAGTGACTTCAACAGCATCCAGGCAACCGAATACAATTACCCGTCAGAAGGAAACTGAGTAAAAGCCTGCATAACTGCATTGTTCTCAGGCCTCTGTGCCACTACTGAAAACAAGGCTGAAGAATGTGTCTGTTAAGAGCGAGCTTCTAAAGCCAGACTGCCTGGGTTTAAATCTATGTCTCCCACTTGCTCGCAAAGGCGAAAGGATGCATTTGCTTGCCAAAACCCATTTCCTTTTCTTCTAACAACAAAACCTTCTTTCCCAGCCTCTCTTGCACTTAGGTGAGTTCTGGGAAGTAGCAGAAGTGATCTGCACCACACCTAGGCTGGGCTTTGAAACCTCTCATGGAGTCTCTGCTTTCTTTCTCACCTGAGTGGTAAAGTCGTGTAGAACCCGGAGGAAGGCAGAGGCATCAGATGAAATGGGTCTGGGTCCCTGAAGGACCATGAGGAAGACAGTTCAACCAAGAAAAATGCCACCAGGTCCTGCTGTAAGCAAGAAGCACACTTTCATGGTGCTAAGCTTCTGAGAATGTGGGGCTTATCTGTTATAGCAGTTTATCTTGACCAGTACACAGCCTTGACCTTGGGAATGTTACTTGGCCTCTCTCTATCTCAGCTTTTTTATCTGTAAAGCGATAAAGATGCTAATAATACCCATTTGATCTTCATTGGGAAGATCTAATAAGTTAATACATGCAAAGCACTCAACACAGAGCCTGGCTGACCACAGTGTAAGCGGTGGCCTCCGTGCACTGATCGTTGTTGCTCTTGTCGCTGGTGTTATTATCTGAAAAATAATGGCAGACAATCAAGCATGTCCACAGTTCACTTAAATGTACAAATTTTAAATCTTTGCTACTTTCCTTTTTTTTTTTTTTTCAATTTGGGGTTAAAGTTGTGTTCAAACAATTTCTAATTTAATAATAAAATCCAGTGGTATAACGAGATTCTAACAATTTGCCTAACAGGAAGTATTTTAGGAACACAGTCACTCTGCAAGATGAAACACATGTAATACAAGATGCAGCATGTCTCTGCAACCACCATATTAAAAAATGAGAGAGATTTCCAGAGCCTGCTTCTTTCTGGGTGAGCAGCCAGACCTCTCATGATGTGAAGGACTGAGGAGAGACACACTGAACTCCGCAGTAAATATTGCATATCTGCCCAAGCAGATACACAAATAGCCAAAAAGCACATGAAGAATGCTCAGTGTTAGGCATGGGGGAAATACACAAAAAACCAAAGTGAGACCTCTTTACACACACTAGGACAGCGATCATCAAGAGGGCAGATAATAGCAAGGGTTGGCAGGATGTAAGAAACTGGGACTCCTGTACATCACTGGTGGGAATGTAGAACAATGCACCTGCTTCGGAAAACAGCTCACCAGTTCTTCAAAATGTCACAGTCACCATATGATCCAGCAATACGGCTTCTGGTACATACCCAGGAGACATGAAAATAGATGTCTATGCAAAAACCTGTACATGAAAATTCATAGCCACATTATTCATAATGGCCAAAAAATGCAAACACTCCAGTGTCCATCAACTGATAAATGGATACACAAAAATGTGGTATATCCATAAAATAGAATATTTCCTAGCCATAAAAAGGAATGAAGGGCTGACACACGCTACAACATAGATGAAGCTTAAAAACATTACACTAAGTGAAAGAGACCAGGCACGAAAGACCACGTGTTGTACGATTTCATTTATACACAATGTCTATAATAGACAAATGCACAGAGACAGGGAGTGTAACAGATTAGTGATTACTTGTGGATGGAGAGCGGGGAAGAGTGGGAGAGTGAGTGACTGCTCATGGATACAGGGCTGCTTTCTGGGATGATGAAAATGTTTTAAAAGTGACTGCGGCAAATGGCTGCCGAACTGTGCGTAGGAATTATGCCATTTACTTGAGCAAATAAAAATGCTATATTGAAAATAAAAGGTGCCCACACTCCGTACAGATCAGATCACCTCTCCTCTGGACTTGACCTTCCATCAGAAAACAGAGAATGTTCCCACCTTGTCAGAAGCCTTTAGGAACTACGTGCCCCTGTTGAAATCCAGGTCCATCTCTGTGTGCAAGTGACAATGACATGGTGCACATATGTTAATGAGCCTGAAGGTAAGACGTTATGGCTAGAAGTGCACCTGGAGGAGTTTCCAGGGCATCCAGGCAGGAGATGAAATAGCCATCCACACTCCCACGAAAACTGATAAGTCATTGATATCAACCCTGCACAAACACAACCCTCCAGCCCCAGAGATACAGGCAGGGGTGTGGGTTTCTGCCCCCCCCCCACACACACACAAAAGCATAAGCTAGACCATAAATCACACTTCCCAAAATCACTAGTACTGAAAGGGCTAGGAAGTTGGGAGCCCAAATTACTTAAATTGATGTCATATCATCTGAAAAGCTGATATTCAGGCCTTACAAACTGAACGACAATTGCCATCTATCCAATTCATGGCCCTGGACTCCTGTTTCCCACCTGCTCCAACACCAATTTAAGCAATTCTGAACTTTGATCTCTGCAGCAGAATGTCTCAGATTTATTGAAGTGTCAGGTCCCAATTGTGCTAATATCCACCCTGGCAGGGCCATTACGAGGTGTGAAATCTGGGCACCCATCACCTCAGCCACGTTCAGCACAGCGACAATCAGAAGGAACAGATCAATCTGCCTCTCTACAGTCATCAGGGGAGCCCTGCAATTCACCATAATGATGGCCACGGAGGAAATGCAGGTGGAGAGATCATTCTGTTCTCCAGGAACTCGGGCATGTGCTGGAAGAAATACTGAGCCCAGCAAGAGAGGCTTTGTAACCCTCAGCCCAGCAGCAGCTGCTATTCCTTGCAAAGGGATATTCAGGACTTGCCTATATCCTGAGAGTTGCTTTAAAACGGAATTGTGTTACCCTCCTCCTGTGTTTTGCAAACAGCATCAAAACTGCCGGTTCCTGTTGCCCCAGCTTCTCCCAGCTGTCACTACTGCACGCCCCATCACCAGGGCTGGGAGCCAGAGAGAGCTCAGCCATATGGTAACATAAAAATCCTCCCAACTGAATGGAAAGTTTAAGTCTCAAGTGTTGGGGAGCAGGTGAGTTGTGGCAAGGACCAGGGTCCTTGTGTGAATTTTGACAGCCTCCCCACCCACCTCCACTCTGTAGGGCCAGGACTTCCACACTGAGACTGCAGGATCCTAACCTGCCTGCTAAGCTCTGCCAGCTTCTGTCACCAGGACCCCTCTGCCTCCACCCTGGACTCTGATGAGTCTCCCTGACCTACGACTCAGGCACTTAATTAATCCAAGAATTCCCTGCTCAGAACCTCCATACCCTGCTAACTCGATGTTTGTCTCAACAGCCCTGGCATGCGTTGTCCCCAAACGTGGTGCCGGGACTGCAGACCCCTTCTGCACCCCACTCTCCTTCCTCCTCCCCACCAGGAGTCTTCAGGATGCCCCACAGCCAAGGCCACATTGGCCAGGACAAAAACTGCTTTCTAGAATAATTGTTTTGAATTGAAAAGTCAATGGAATACTGTAACTAGGAGATTAATTTTTCTACCAGTGAATGTATACCAGAAAGATGGAGCACAGAGCCTGCTGCACCTGGACTGTGTCACCACGGGAGAGGGGGGTGAGAGGACTACTTCCTTGGTAGTCCACGGCAGTCCTGGAGGTGCTGCATGTTCAGGGAAAGCCTCATTCATGGCTCCTCACAGTCAGCATCACACAGGGCAGTTGCCTCTGGATTTTAAAAGAGACAAGCAAAGAAGTGAAGGAGTGGAGTAGGCTTCAACGTTGAAATAAATGTCCTTGATACCTCACACCCAGGGAGGGCATTGGCCTCTGCCTGTGACTCCCGGGAGCACTCCCTGAAGTGTTGGGTAAGATAATGAGCTCCAACTGGCTCAGACCCATTCTTCCCAGATGAAATGAGGCACCTGACTACTGGCTTCCAGAGCAGGTAGAGGAAACGGAGCCCCTGAGGCATCAGCACAACCCACTGTCAAAATCCAACTGAAACTCAGGAGGTTCCCAAGCCCATTGTCCCTTCTCCTGTGGGCCTGGGGTGGTGGGCTCTCCTCTGGCCTCAAGACCCAGCTTGACATCACCATGTCTCCTAAGGGTTCCACCTAAAAGTGTCTGCCACAGCACTCAGGTCTTATGATTACCTCCCATGTGTCTGTGGTTACCAAGTCATGGGGTAAGTCCAAGGACTTAGGAGTTGGGAGGTGGGGGGGACATGCTTATGAGGGTTGGTCATGGCTTCTTGACCAACCCTCCCCTGGGTCTCTCACAGGACTGGTGAGGGGCAGAGGGAACAGGGGGTGTGGCTGTGCTTCCCAGGGCGGCCATGCCCTGGGCTCTGTCAGAATGGAACAGATGTGAGGAGGACACAGAAGGCCTCTGTGGATGGAAGGATGGCCCTGAGGAATGTTCTCAAATAAAGACCCACCTGTGCTGGAGCCTGACTCTGAGCACATTCCTGGCCAGACTGCAAATCTGCTCTTCCCTGACCACCCCAGGTAGCCTAACAATTTTGGTTTTACTTACAAATAACCAACCAGAGAGATTACTGAGACCCAAAAGCATCATTTCCTTTTGGCTATCAATTCTAAACTATTGATGTTAAACAAGCTAATTGTCACCCTATGACCCTTTAATTGCACTTCTGGGACTCTAAATAAAGGAAATTATTCTGAATTTTTAAAAAGCGTTAGGTCACATTATTTTGAGATGAAAAAACAAAGATGACAAAAGTAAACAATAAGATAATCACTCAATGGAATGTTACCTACCTATAAAAACTGTGTTTAATAAGATTCATAGAAATATAAGAAAAATATTTACATTGTAATAATAAATGAAAAACAAAGATTAAAAACTGATAATATACATAGTATACTCACAATTATAAAAGAAGCAAAAACTATAATAAAGAATAGAAAACATAAATAAAATGCTAATAACAGTGATTGCTTTTAGAAGAAGAAACTTTGCACAATTATTTTACCTATTTTTCCCCAAATCCCATAAACATGGGCTAATTTTATGATAGAGAATAAAAAATTTTTATTTAAAAAAATCAGATGCTAAGTAATGTGGTTCATTCTTCTTTCCTCCAAGAGAATGTGTAATAATTAAGAAATTTCCTGCTCAGAGGATGAGGCAAGTGGATCACTTGAGCTCAGGAGTTTGAGACCAGCCACAGCAAAAGCGAGACCCTGTCTCTAAAAATAAGCAGGCGCTGTGATGGGAAGATGAAGCAAGAAGATCGCTGAAGCCTAAGAATTTGAGGTTGTTGTGAGTTATGACCCAGGGCAACAGAGTGAGATTGTGTCTCAAAAAAACAAAAAGAATATTCCTGTTTGGTCTGGGTGCAATGGCTCATGCCTATAATCCTAGCACTCTGGTAGGCTGAGGCAAGAGGATTACTCTAGCTGAGGAGTTAGAGACCAGCCTGAGCAAGAGTGAGACTCCATCTCTGCTAAAAGTAGAAAAAGTTAGCCAGGTGGCCCATGCCCTCAGTCCCAGTCACTCAGGAGGCTGAGGCAGGAGGAACACTTGAACCCAAGATATTGAGGTTGCAGTGAGCAGACGATGAGGCCACTGCACTCTAGCTGGATCAAAACAAAACAGATAAAGAATATTCCCACTTAAATCAACAAAGTTCATTGCTCCTACCACCCAGGACTTAACAGTGCCCTAAGGCTGGTTCAAAGGTTACAAAAGTGGTTGACCAAGGCTTGGGCAGGCTGAACAGTTCCAAATAAATGGAATGATCACTTAGTAAATGCTAGCAGAACTGGGTTTTAGGGAGGGCCTATAGCGAGTCACACACTCTGCAAACATTTGTCCCAGGTATGAACAAAAATTAAGCACCATAATCAGCAGAGGTTAGGCAAAGCTCACCAAGGTGTGGCATTGACCCACTCTCTCCTCTTAGTAGGTTCTTTTTGGTTTTGGTGGGTTGAAGTGAAGAGAGTTGTAGTTCTAGGGCTCTTGTTGAAGAGTACTGATAGTGGCCCTGCTGGCTGACTTTCCCTTTGCCTTTACTTTATATTTTCATGAGAAAATGAAGCTGAAATGAACAAGAAGGAATAGGTGGAGGAGGGGAATGGGACAGACGCTGGTAATTAATTGAACTGAGTCTCTCTTGTGTTTGGTCTGCACAAGTCTCTTCTCTTGCCACTGGGCCATTTCACTGTAGTCCTTCGTTGAAGCACTCTACTCTAACATGGACATGTGCAAAGCCACTTCTGCAAAGCAAGCTTTTCTGTATGAAGCCAACCCTGGCCTTCATATTCCCTCCCATCACCCCCAGTGCCAGTGGGCCTCTTTGCCGGTGAAAATTAGCTGCTGCTGTACAATTAGCACCCACAGATTCTAGGACCCCCAGGTCTCAGGGCCCTTGCTGTGTTTACCAAATCACAGGACTAAGGGATACTATCTTCACACAAAGGGGAAAGAGATTCCTGAAGGGAGGGAGCAGGCACTTGAATAAGCTACACACACAGAGCACTAAAAGTTGAGGCCTGGATGGAATCTGGAGACCAGAAGAACAGAGTCTGGAGTAACCTGGGGACTTCATCAGTGGGAATCAGATGCCCACTGGTAATTTAGGCAGTTTGTTAAGAAACATTTTCTGGAGCATTGGTTAAATACCTGGTGGTATGCTAGGCACTGAGGATACAAAACTAAGCCAAACAAATACAACTTCTGCCTTCATGGTATCTGCAGAGAACATGAAAAGAAAGGGATATGGCCTAGGGCTCTTTGTCCTGGGGCTCTGGATTTCCTACTCATTTCAGGCTTAACAATCTATTGAATTTAACAGAATGTTTAAACTCATTTTTTGGAAATATTTTATTTTTAAAGATATTTTCATTATTCAAGTTATCACAGGGCTTCCCTCAAATGTTGCTCTTTGTTCCATGACAGTGAGTGGAGATTTTAGATGCTTACCAATGTTTATGTGCGAATTTCATCTCTTAGACTAATGACTAAAATAGAATTATGAGCTGTGCTCATTAACCAACTAGAGATATTCCATGAGACAAGAAGACTGATTCCTAATATGGAGGTGTCCTTGGGCTGGGGCCCACTTATCCTGGTATCCATCTCCTCCTCCCGACACAGAGGTGCCTTCATTAGTGGAGGAAAGAAAGCGGTCTTTGTAATGATGTAATTCCCAGACCACCCTACACAGACAATAAAACTGAATTTGAGAGAAGCCTGGTGAAACAAGAGCTCAAAAATCACAGAAAACCAGTGCTGTAAGGCCTATGAGGTTATTTCACTTAATCCTCTAACATTAGAAATGGGAAAATCACACCAAAAATGGGAACAGACTTGTTCAAGATTATACAACCTGGGGATATTTTCACCAAGGTAAAGATGAGGAAAGTCATTCAATAGAAATTCCCGTGTCATCATGTGTTAAATATGGTGACAGGCAAGAGGGGGTATCACTGCAGTATGAGACAGGCACACCCACAACTGGCTTTAACGCATGTGGCCAGTACTGCCACCAGAGTAAGAATAAGGCATCTGGGCCCCCAGGGAAGGAAGCGCCTCATTTTTCCCTTCTGCATGAAGCTATGGAAGGCTTCATGCAGAAGGGGATATCAGAGATGGGTCTTAATGAGTGAATAAGAGTTTGTTGTATAGAAAAGGGGAAACAGTCTTTCCAGAAATATGGACCAGCATGTAGAAATAAAAATGCATGAAAAGAACATGATGTGTTGACACTCCCCAGTGAAAAACTTGGCTGCAGTTAAAATGAAGAGATTTCTTATAAGGGAAATAGAGAAGATAGGACCAAAAAGGTAAAGAAAGACGAAGTTGTGAAGGCCTTAAATGCCAAGCTAAGAGATTTGTTCTGGGGGAAAGTTACCTCGTGTTAAAAAAACAAACAAACAAACAAAAAAACCACATTGACAAAAAGATGAAGGATGAACTGAACAAAAATGGACTAGAGACGGAAGACTAGTTGGGTAGTGAACACAAAATTTCAAATAGAAAATACAAAGGGTAAAATTTTAAAAATTCACAAACAACCTAGGGCACTTCTGAAGCCTGAATTAAAGCAGTGAAATTCAGAAGGTAGAATCAGCAGGACACGGTGAGAAGTGATTAGATGTGGGGAACACATGGGAGCAGGAGCTAGCAAACTGCCACCTGCAGCCCCGCTGCCACCTTCCTCTACAGCCCAAACACCAAGAACATTCTGTAACACTTGAAAATTAATGAAATTCAAATTTCAGTGTCCACAAATGAAAAAATAAATTTTTTGGAAATGAGGTCTCACTCTGTGCCTGGGCTGGAGAGCAGTGGCACCATCACAGCTCACTACAGCCTCAAACTCCTGCCTCAGCCTCCCAAGTAGCTGGGACTAGAGTGTGCACAACCACGCCTGGCTAATTTTTCTTATTTTTTGTAGAGACCAAGTCTTGCTATGTTGCCCAGGTTCACAAGGAAGATTTTATGGATACACAGCCACACTTGTTCATTTACCTGTTGTCTGTGGCAACAGAGGCAGAGATGAAGAGCTACAATCCCAGCTGCAGGGCTCACAAAATATAAACGGTTTATTATTTGGCCCTTTGAGGAAAAGCTGCTGATCCTCGCAAAATGATGGGACACTGCAATGATGGGCAGCTGGAGGGATGGCAGAAGAGAAGAAGCAGATTTGGGCAAGGGGACAAATAATAACTCCATGCTGGGGCATGTTGACATTGAGGATCTTGAGACACATCCAAAAGAAAGCAGGAAGATGTATTTGGACTATGGATGAACAAAAGATCCTGGTTTGAACAATGGATTTGGGAATCATCAGTGGGCAGTGGCCGCAGCTACAGAAGCAGGTGACATAAATTGAGGAAATAAAACTTCACAAAGCAGGTGAAGTCAGAACCCGGAAACAATACTGAGCCTGTAAGCAAGAAGAAAGACCCAAGAAGAGGCCTGAGAAAGAGCAGTCAGAGACAAAGGGGGAAAATTCAGTGATGACAAGGTTGAGGGGAATGATAAATTTCAAGGGAAGGACAAAGCTGAACAATGCCAAATGCCTCTAAGCGCCCCAGGAGAATCGGACTGAAAAGGAGACAGCGAATTCTGGCAACCTCAGCCAGGGAAGTCACTTAAAGAGTGGGAACGGGATCACTTCTCCTGTGGGCTTCCAGGATGCCACATTCTCCTGGCTTTCCTCCTACACCACTGGCCCCTATCCTTCTGAGTCTCTCTCATTGGTTCCTCCTCATCTCCCACCTTCTAAATGTTGGAAAGCCTGTGAGCCAAGTCCTTGGACTTCTTTCTCAATGAACCCATTCAGTCCCGTGGCTTCTAATAAACACACCTCCACACCGTTGTTTCTGCAACCCAGATTCCTCCCCCTCCACTAGACTTGCAGAAGTAACCGTAAACTCAACACCTCCACCTGGAAGTCCAATAGGCACCACTAACTAAACAGACCCACACTGAGCTCCCACTCTTTCTCCCCAACCAGCTTCTCCTACGTGATTCTCCAAATCAGTTAAAACCAATTCCATCTTTCCAATTGTTCAGACCCAAACCCCTAGAGTCACCTTAATCCTACTCTCATCTGCCATCCAACCTTTCGGTAACTCCCATCTGCTGTATCTTGAAAATATATCCAGAATTTGGTGATCACTGTGTCAATGGCTACCACTCTGCCCCATCTCTCAGCCTGAGTCATTCTGGCAGACCCTTGACTCATTTCCATGCTTCCACCCTGCTCCCTTAAGTCACCTAACACCATCAGAGCATTCCACTTAAAACAGAAGTGAGATCATGGTATTCCATGCACAACCCTCCCAAACCTTCCCAGCTCTCTCTAATCATAGGCCCAAGTCTTATAGAGCCTCCAGGGCCTAACACAACCTGCCCCTACTCTCCCTTTAATTATCCTGGGACCTCCCAGCCTTCCACAATTGTGTTCTCTCTCTCACAGTCATAACTGCCTGTCCCCTAGTCCTCAGTAATGCACCAGGTCCACTCCTGCCTCAAGGCTTCTGAATTTGGCATTTCCTCTGCCAGCAATGTTCTTTGCAAGCCTCTCTCTCTCCATCTCCTTCAGGTCTTGCTCAAATACACCCTTCTCAGTGAGCCTTCTTTAGCCATCCTATTTAAAATCACCACCATCCCTCAGCCCACTCCAATTTTCCTACTTTATTTTGCACCATAGCGCTTACTATTAGTCTAACAAAATACACACTTTCACCTGTTATCTGTCTCCCCTACTTAGAATGTAAGGTCCACAAGGGCTGAGATTTCTGTCTGGTTCTTTCTTTGTTTCTTTCTTTCTTTGTTTTTTCCTTTCCAGTATCAAGCACAGTACCTGGTACATGGTAGGCACTCAATAAATAATTGGTTAAAGAATGGGAATAGATCAGAAGGTGACTAGGAGATAAAGGAAGAAGAACAAGTACAAACAACTCTTTCAAAAATCTCTGGTGAGCAGCTTAAGAGGAAACCAGACCCAGGAGATTTTCTTTGAATGATCAAGAATCAAGCATATTTAGAGAAAGTTGAGGATAGAGCATCAAGAAAAAGACTGAAATGAGAAATAGGCTATCTGGATATCAGGATATGCAGAGTCAGGGAGGAAGGTGAAAGGATTGGTCTCATGAGCAAGGGCAGAGGAGACCTCCTTGGAGGAGACTTGGACAGGATGGGAGCAGGAAAAGATACCAGTGGGATTGGATGGAGGGAGGGGAACTTGAAGGAACTCACACCTGGTTTCAATTTTTGATCTCAACATCTGGGGAAGGGCATACGCGGTTGTGGAGTGTGGGCTGTGAGGCGGCAAGGCCCCCACTGCCTGGGGAGACGTTCAAGGAACGACTCCCAACTGCTTCTCCTCCTTGAACATGCTTTCTCCTCTTCCAGAAGTCACGTAGCCCCAGCATACTTCCTCTTTTATCTTTTGCCAATCAGGTAGCTTTTCCTCCCTAAAGTTAATCTTTACTCCAGGTACTAGATTTATGTCAATTTCCCTCTAGTAAGCAACTTTGTTTAAATAAGTGACCTTGTTTGGATACTATATAATAAAGCTGTTTTCACAGATCAGGGCTGGCTTCAGTCCCAGCTGCTCCAGTCCTCTCAGTCCCTTCTTTGTCTCTTGTGTGTTTTATGTCCTCCTTCCCCACCATTCCCACTCTGAACTCATTAGAAGAGAAGGAAAGAACTGCTCCATTGGTGCTCTGCTCATCCCAGAAACCATAAATTTATTGCAAGGTTTGGGGATTTTCCCCAGCAACTGTGGACAGCCAAGGAAAACCAAGAGGTAAGGACTGGTATGATTATAAGAATTGTGAAATTAAAGCCCTCATCAGATACTTCAGGCACTGGACAAAATGTAAAACTCTAGGAGATAAGAACTTAAATAAATGGGAAAATGATAGGAATGCTAAGGCTGCTGGCTTAATTTGGGCCACCTTCGCCTGGCAGACACACTTCAACATGCAGTTCCTGGAAAGAGCAAGTCTTGAAGATGAATCTGGAGGAAGAAAGATGACAAGTGGCCCCCTTGTAAGGACATTCTGAAAGGCTAGTCTAAGAGGGACACCAGAGGCACATGTCAAACATAAATGAGTAAAAATGAAAAAGAAAGGTCCATAGAGAAAAACAAAAGCCACATATATCTATAACTCATGAGAGTTAATTGAAATACCACATCTTGGGAAACAGGAGCATCAGACTTGCAAAGAAGGACAAAATACTGCCACATGGGCATCATTCATTCATGGCTATGAGGCTATTTACAAAACCTGTAGAAGGTTCTGTAGTCCGTAATAAAAAGACCATTCCAAATTTCAAAGATTAATTAAAATTGCACCGCCAATCTTAATGGCAACCATTATTTACATCATGCAATGCATATTACATTTTCTGTCACTTAAACCTCACAACTTTTATGTAAAGAAGGAATTTTCATTCCCATTTTATAGATGAAAACACAGACTATAGAAGAATTAAGGAAATTATCTTAAGTTATAGTAATATACAAAGGCTAAGTGTCTAATTCTAAAGACCATGCTTTTAACCCTTATTCATTCTTGGTCTCTAATACGATTTTTTCTTATGAAAACACAGGGAGATGACTAATTGAATGTATTCTTATATGACTTAAAGTTATTTTATGATATATGTAGTAGGTATCCTGACAAAGACTTTTTATATGAAATCATTACCAGTTGACCTTTTTACCACACAGGTATGAAGTGCATATATGTCATAGACTTGTGAAAATTTGAAAAACTTTGTATACAAACCATGTTACCCAGAAATATTGAAAAAATTAAGAAGTTAAGTATGTCATGAATGCATAAAATACATGTAGGTACTAGTCTATTTCATCATTCACTACCATGAAATATACACACATCTATTATCAAAAGTTATAACTTACATACTTACTTACAGACTATATGTGTAAACAGATATAAAGATACAGTATTGAATGACAACAGCATAAAGTTAACCAGAGCTCATACTGTGCTACTCCAATAATTTTGTAGTCATGTCCTATTGCTGTTGATGTGAGATGAAGTGTTGAGTGTTCACTTAAAATGCTAATCATCTCCACGTGAACAGTTTTATCTCTCCAATAAACTGCGTATCTTAGTTAAAAGTCATCTCTTTCTATTCTCATGTATTTTTCATTGTATTTAGTGCAATACCATAAATCTTGAATAACACCATGGGACCCATATGAAGTGCCACTTGTGATGCTGGAAGTGCTCCCAAAGCAGCAGATAAAAGTCATGACATTACAAAAAGAAGTTGAGTTGCTTGGTATGTACCAAAGACTGGGGTCTGCAGCTCAGTTGCCTGCCCTTTCAGACTGATGATTCATCTTGTAAAAAAATAACATAAATACAGGATAATACTGGGCGACGCCTGTGGCTCAAAAAGTAGGGCACCGGCCCCATATACCATATACCAGAAGTGGCAGATCTAAGCCCCAGCTCCCCAAAAAAAACTGCAAAAAAAAAAAAAAAAGAAATATATATATATATATATATATATATATATATATATATACTATAATATTATATGGATACTATAAATGTATGTTCTCTTCCTTATAATTTTCTTAGTATTTTTTCTCTAGCTTACTTTATTGACAGATACAGTATATAACACATATATAACATACACAATTTGTATTCATCAACTCTGTTATATTATTGGTAAGGCTTCCACTCAACAGTAGGTTATAAGTAGTTTAGGGTACCAACGATTATACATGGATTTTTTTTTTTTTTTTCCAGCTTTTGGCCAGGGCCGGGTTTGAGACCTGCCACCTCCAGTATAAGGGACCAGCGCCCTACTCCTTTGAGCCACAGGCGCTGCCCTATACATGGATTTTTTTGAGTCTATGAGGATCAGTGCCCCTAACCCTCACATTGTTCAAGGGTCAACTGTATTCTAACTAACATGTATTATGTCTTTCCAATTGTTGTATCCTACAGTAGGACAGAGCAGGTATTGAATGAATGAGAATCCTTGGGCCCACGAGAATTCTAGGTGGAAACACGGAGATAATTTGTGAACAGACCAATGTCAGTGATCTTGAAGAATGAAGAATGAGAGATTTTAAAACACCAGGGGGAAAACAGAAGGCAGTCCCCAAAGCACAAAGCTATGAGCTCATATGAGCTCATGCAGGCTGCAGAGAGAGACCCAGCTTTCTTGTTGCTGGGACGATTAGTGGGCCCTGGACAGGACAGCACTGATCACACATGCAGCATGCATCCTATAAGAACAGTCATTTCAGACCAACCCCACCACCTTCTTTGGGTTCAGAGAATCACCAACCTCTAGCAGCAAGCACTTGGAGCTGGGGATGGCCAGCCCATCTGGAAGAAGCTGTGTGCTCTTCTGACCCATTTAGAGCCTCTGGATTAGACTGAATGACAGTATTTGGACTTTATAGTTAAGTATACCAGGGATAAAAATAAGATCTTTCACCCTGTTTCAAAAACCAAACTGAGTAAATCCAAGGTAAAGAAGGCTATGACTTAAGAGCAACAAATGTAAAAATGTCTTTAAGCTGATAACAACGAGGGATGGATAATTGTATGATGCACCAGGCAGAATAGAGAAAAGCAACGTTAGCTGCACTAAAAGGACATGATGTCTGTGCTAGACTAAGGGAGATGACAGTCCTGTTCTAATCTGGGCCAGAAAGCTTGTACTATGACTGCGCTATGTTAACTTGGGAGCAACTCACTTGGAGGAATCTGCTAGATGTTCTCCATTTCCCCCACTCCCTGCTGTGATCTATTCTCTGCATTGCCCTGTGCCCCATGGGAACGGGCCCCTATACATGTGTGATGCATCACTGAGATCCCCTTACCCTGGTGGCTTCCCACCAGGTTCAGCCAAGAGGAAGCACCCATAGGAGACGCACGAGGAAGGAGAGCACACGCAGAGCACGCGTTCCCTGTGCGGCCCGCTCCCTGCTCATGTGCACGTTGCTGACAGTGGCAGCATCCCTGTAGGGCTACACTTCCTATCGGGCAGCCCTTCTCTCACAGCTCCAGGTTCCAGTTTCCTTCCCTGCTCCCTTCCCCTGCTGCTCTCCCCTAGGCACCCCAGCATCCCTTCTTGGTTCCCTTAACCCTGCCCACAGACGTGGAAATAATCTCTTCGCTAAATTATTGTCAAAATGCCAACTAAAATGGCTTTCTGTTTCCTGCAGGGACCCTAGCGAAACTGAAAAGCCAGGATGCCGGAAAGCCTTAAAGTCACGCCTGTGAGAACCAGCTGGACGCAAGACGCCAGACAGCAGACAGTCTACTTGAAAGAAGTGAGGGCCACCATCACACTCATTCTCTGGCTCCACAAACAGTAGTAGGTTCAGAGAGACCAACTTTTGCTAGATATAAACTTTTCTACAGCATTGATAAAGGGGGGGGGGGGTGAATACTCCTGGGAGGTCACAAGCTTCAGTAATCCTCATTACCCAGTTCAAACCAGATGAGCCTAGGTCAGCAATACTGTAGAAAAAAGTTAGAAGAATAGTGTAGAAAAGGGCTTTGCAAGAAGCCACAATTTCATGATTTGCTATCAGCTGTACACAACTCAACAGATTACCAAAATAACCCATTTGGGAGTATGTTTTGCTGTTCCTCCTTTCAGTCCAGAGACATCTACTTCTTTGTGCCAAGGTGGATAATTATCAACACTTAAGTTTATACCCTTTAAGATTAATCAAGAACACGAAACTTCTTTTACATCTCAGCATCACAGCTTTTAAACGATTATTTCCAATACACTGAACAGTCTATTAAAACAAATGTTTTTAACCAGCAACTTGGATCTCCACACATTATCACTAACAGTGCTTCTTGAGAATTGCCACCTTGTTTTGCAAACCCAAAACCAGCATGAAAAATCTGCTCATGGCATAAAATATTTTATAGGCAAATCATTCTGGAAAAAAAAATAAGGTCGCCTCAATTCACCCTCATGGGAAAAAGAAAATGGTTTTTGCAAAAGCCATTTTGGACAGGACCAGAGTCAAGGCCTATGTCGCTCAATTTGTGTGTCTATCCTCGGTTTTCTCCAAGGGTGGAAGCTGATCTTTTGTTACACTACGGGACCAGCAGGATTGCCAGTTTTTCACTCATTCATTCAACAAACATCAGATGTTGATCTACTCCGCGAACAGAGCCCTACTGCGCCTTGGGGTTGGACAAAAGATCCAGAGGTCAATGCTGAAGCAGGAGGCCTTCAGCAGGTTTAGAAAATGATCTGATTTATTTCAAAGACCTGTGAAGGCAAAAAGTGAGAGTGACGGCGCCCAGAAAAGTTTCAGCAGAAACTCGGGAAATGCCAGCCTCTGGGCGCGCAGAGGGCGGGGGCTCAGGCCTAGTGGAGGACGCCGCCTGCGGGCTGGGTCCCGGGCTAGGCTCCGGTCCCGCCGCCTCCGGATGCCCCGGGGCGTAGGCCTGGTCCCAGGCCCAGGAAGGCAACGCCTGGCGGACCGGCTCGATGGCCCGCGGGCGCAGGGCCGCAAAGCTGGGCGCACGTCGCTCCCGCCCCGCGAGCCCGGGAAGCGCGCGCACGCCTCGCCGCACGCCCCACCGCCCGGGCACCCGCGGCGCGCTCCCGCCCGGCCCTCGGGCCCCGGGCCCCGCGTCCCCACGGCTCGCAGGGCTCGGCTACACTCACCCTCCTTGGCCTTCTTCCTCCTGGCCAGAGTCCCTCCGAGTTTCCCCAAGAAGGAGTCATCTTTCTTGCGGGAAGGGGGTGACTTGGGAGTGGGGGACTTGGGGACTGAAGGCGACTTCTGCGGGGAGGAGGCCATGGCAGCGGCGCGGGCAGCCGCGGGCCGGTGTAAACGAGGAGCGGGCGCTGGGCGGACGCGGCGGGCGGCGGCGGGACTGAGGCTGCGGCTTTCCAAACGGAAGCGGAATTATTCCAAGCATTTGAGGCAGCTCGCGCTCGCCTTCCCTTCCCTCGCTCCCTCCCTCGCGCCGCCCTCCGCTCTGGAAGGCGCAGCGCGCTCCGGGCCGCGCCCCGGCTCGGCCTGCGCCCCCGGGCTGCCCGGAGCTGGGAGGATGCTGCAGATCGGCCCCGGGCAGGACTCGCGGCTTGGTCGGTGTGCGTAGCCTTCCGGGCTGACTGCGCTCGGTCCTGAAAGCCCCCGGCTGTGCACCCAGCACACTGCCTGGCACACAGGAGCGTGAACGGAGCCGACCCTGCTACTCATTCTGTTTCCCTAAGTCTTGCAGCCTGCTGCTCGGAGAGGAGCTCGCTCGTCCCCTGCATCGCTGCTTGGGCAGTTACTAGGCCGGTGTCCCGTGCCAGTGAGAGCGAGCCAGTTCTTAGAAGTAACTGAATTGCAGTGTGTTCGGGAGCCATCAGACGGGGCACATCCACCCACCCTCCACTGACCCCTGGCTGGAAGGGGCCTCTTCTCCACCCCCACCCAAGACCGGGAAGTTTGAGGTTCATAAGGACAGGCCGAGGCTGCTCATGCTTGCAGGAATAGCTTGTACAAAGGAAGACCCCAAATGTTGGTGGAATCGTGAGTGGGGAAAGCACAACCATGGTCTCCAAGGAGGTGTGAGCTGCCTCCCCCAAGCTTACCCTGCCATAGTAAAAGTGACAGCCAGATGCATTAGGGACAACAGGAGAGTCACACAAAACAGTATTTCAAGGATACATATTGGAAATAACTAAAAATCACTTTTTATTGTGCTTCCCCAACACCAGTTCTCTCTTGGTTCTTGTGGCCCCCCCCCTCACACACACACACACACACACACACACACACACACACAGCCTTGATCACAGTCTTGCCTCCTTCTGGACCCTCCCCTCTGGCTACAGCTGCCTGCAGAGCAGCCAGTCCTGGCAGCCTCAACCAAGAATCTGAGTTGAGCCAGAGAACCTGGCTGATGGTCCTGCAATCAAGGCTGAGATGAGATGTTCCTGTGCAGCTAGACCTAATATGTGTAGCTAAACCTAATGGGAAGCTACCGATAGCTAATAACCTAACTAACAGAGGAAAATAAACTATCAAACAGAAAGTAAGGAAATGAACTCCCAGCACATAACTGCCCCTCTGAAGAGAAAATTCACAACTACTCCCTTTGTTTTGCTTGGTGAAAACACCTGTGGCATCACTTATCTCAAACAGCCTCCTTTTCTCAGCACTGAAGAGCCTAAGTGGACAGCAGGGGTGCAGGCGCCCTGCTCCAGCTCTCTGCCTCAGTGCCTGTCAAAACAACGTCCCAAGGACAGACTGTCCTCCAGGGAATGAGAAAGGGGGAGGCCAACTCCCTGACTTCTCACACAGGCTTCTGTTACCAGTCTGCTGAAGGAGAGAACACAATAAAACAGAACATGTTTTACCCTTTAAGAACTTTGACCCAGCCTCTCCTTGGGCCGGCACTTTCTCCTTGCTTTGGCTCTTCTTGCACACTCGCCCCCCCTCCCCCCCCAGGTATGTGTATATGCACATATATGTATATAACATTTTTTTCTTTCATTCTTTTCTGAAATAAAAGAAACTTTTATTTATATTTTACTCCTGGCATAAGAAATCCTTCTTCAACCTGAGCCATGAGCTCCTGAGTCCTACCTCCACCCTACCCCACGGCTGCAGGCATGCTGATGTGCAGAGAAACTAGAGAATGGAGCAAAGAGATGTGCTGAAGAAGCCACGTGGCCAGTAATGGAGAGCCATGGAAGGAGCCGCCTGGACCCTGAGTCTCTTCCCAGCCCCCACTTGCCAATCCCCCAGGCCCAACTGTGCTTCTTTCCCAGGAGACATCACTTAAGCCTTTTATTAACCCCTCTACTTTTGCTTGGCCTAAGCAGCACACTGTCAGGCGACAATTTCTGAGTAGAACTAAAATTTCACAAACAGGATGGTAGATTCCAAACTGACTATAGGTTCATTTCATCTTGGCTTGAAAGTAATAATTTTACAATTTTTGAAAATCATACGTTAGCCCATGCCTCTTACCTAACAGAAAAAGAAGTCCTCATGTCTTCTAGTCTGGGAAGATTACTAAACCACCAGCCATCATGAATCTTAAAGAGATGACAAGAAGCCAAAATAGTGTTTTGTTATCACATATCATTATTCATTTTTGTTCAGGATGTCAGATTCATAAGGTCATCTGCAAAATCTGATCTCCGGTCCTGGGAGCTCTTGCCAGGGAATTAAGAGATGTGTTGCTCAATAGCTATGTGATCTTGGATTCCCATTTCTGAGTCTCCATGTCTTCATCTACAGAGTGAAGTGGTTTGAATAGGGAACTATTGAACAGGTCTCAAACGTGATTGTGCATCCACAATCCCCTAGGGCTGCCACCCACAATCCCTGGGGCCACGCAGACAGGTACCCAGAATTAGGAACTGGGCTGCGCAGCAGGAGGTGAGTGACAGGGGAACAAACTAAGCTTTCTCTTTATTTACAGGGGCTTCCCCCTCACTCACATCCCTGCCTGAGCTCCACCTCCCGTCTGCTAAGCAGGGGCATTAGATTCTCACAGGAGTGCCCCGCCTATTTTGAAGGCCTTTTCTTTCTACTTCTTTAGTAATTCTTTTTTACTACATTTTATAAAATGATTCCCCTGTGATGGATTGGTCCTTTACCATAGATCATTTAAGAAGCACTGTTCTCCTCGACTTAAGCTTTGTGAAACTAAAGAGAATGTAACTAAAACATTTGTATCCCTTTAACATTTTGAAATTAAATTTAAAAAAGAAGCATGGTTCTAAGTTGCTCATGCTTACTTATCAAGTTCATAGACCCTCTTTTGATATAATGCTTTTAGAATGCTTAAGGATGTGAATTGATTGAGGTTTTGATAGAACAGGAAATGAGATAATGTTAGGAAAGCACCATCCACAGGGCCCAGCACTAAAGCAGAGTGAATCTGTCTCTTGTTTAATTAGAAATATATGACACATACTCCTTTTCAATAAGACAGAGACAAGAACTTGCACCAGCTCCCTCTGGTCTAAATTGGTATTTACAATTATGGCCCCCTGAATAGCTGCCCCTCCCATGCTTGGTGGTTGGTTTTATCTTATCCCAGGGTTAGATTATAAGGACAGCTCATATAGTAACTGTGTGATGTATCAGCCTCTGATGAATTTCTAGGCCAGCCTGTCTTTGAAATCTAGGCCTAGACAAACTGTCCCGAGGAAAGAATGCACCCAGGTTCCAGTCCTGCTCAGCCAGGTGTTTTGGGACAAATCTCATCCCTTTCTGTAATTTTTTCCTCATTATCTATAAAACGACGCTAAGGTAGCACCTACTAAAGCTTAAACAGCAGTCATACCTTCTGATCAACAATCTCAATTCTAGGTTTACCAACAAAAATGAGTATGTGTGTATGCAGATACATGCTCTAGAAAGTTCACAGCGGTGCCTTTCAAATGCCTATTTACAGTTGAATTGATAAATAAATTATGATAGTCATGGCAGCGAGGATGAACAATTTGCAGCTACAATGGCAATATATCTCACAACATAATTTGAGCAAAAAAAAAAAAAAGACATAAAAGAGCACGTATCATTTTATTCATATAAAGTTTTAAAAAATGGGCAAAGCCACGCAATGATGTTACGAGTCAAGAGAGTGTTTAGTCTTGGGAGGGGTAGTGACTAGGATGGGGAGGGGGTCAGTGAGGGGGAGACCTTTGCAGCTGGTAATGTTCTGCTTCTTTACCTGAGTACTGGTTACATGGATGTATTCACATTAAAAATTAACAGAATGTTACACTTAATTTGAATCAATTTTCTCTATGTGTATTGTATTTCAACAAAAATGTTCAAACTTATCACAAAAATGATTACTTTTTAAAAATGAAGCCATGGGGTTACGTACCCTATAAAGTCCCTTTTATCTCTGTAGTCTCCTTCTCCAACTCCTTCCATGACAAATGTCACTTAAAACGCCATGGGTCCTAAACTAGGCCAGTTCTGTCCCCAGCCTTTTCCTTAGGAGATCACATTTCTGGCTAAACTGGTGCTGCCCTCAGCTACCCAGCAGCTTTCTGTCCTGGTCCTGTCACTTCCCTTAATGATTCCGATTGTCGGGGCTTTGTGGTTTACAAGACAGGATCACGTAGCGTGAGAGGACACAGGTTCGAATCGCCATCTGTAGTCAAATACCTGCATGATCTTGCACAATTACTTAACCCCACTGTGTCTTAGTTTTCTAGTCATAAAATGTGTAATTGCCCCCAGAAAGTTGTTGAGGGGAGCAAGAGAGTATAAATACACAACTCTGTTTCAGTTCAGTGGCTGGCAGAGAGTAAGTCTTAAGTTCAATAAATGTGGGTTATTAGTACCTCATTTGAGATGCAAACATGGCATTATCATCACCTCCCTTTTACGGGCAAGCAATCTGAAACTCAGAGAATTTAAATTACTTGCTGCAGATCACATCGTAGCCAATAATGAAGAGACTCATATCATAATCCCTTAGGATCTGTTTTCCCAAATATCCATAGTATCCACAGTTTTTAACTGAGATTATTGTCCTTCAGAATAAAGACTATATTTCCAGCTTGGTATGGCCACATGCCTAAATTCTGACCAATAAGATGTAACCAAAAGTGTTGTAGTGCCTTCCAGGAACCACCTTAAAAAGACAGATGGGAAATAGGTATTCACCTTCTTATATTACCAGACTATGGAATCCAGGTGACTCCTCCCATGAATGGAAAAGCTGGACAAAATGTAAAATAAATCTACTTGAAAGCACTGGAAAGTAAATGAAACTTTCAGACCTTGGAGAAGTAAAATCTCCAGAGAGGGGACCCTGTCCCTTTGGGACCATTTTCCCTCTTAGGACATCTGCTTATTTCAGCAGGTGCAGCCATGAGGCAGAGAGGTTGCACCAATCTCACAAGGACAAGTCGACAAAAGTTCGGGCACCACCCAAATGGGGGAACCCCAGCAAGCATGCCAAGAGAGTTCACTTTAGTAGCAAAGAGAGCTTAAAGACATTTTCAGTTAACAACAACAAAAAACAAATAAACAAACAAACACAGGCATAGCTGAGAAAAAATAGTTGATCTGAACAAAAGGAAATACCGGGGTGTATGGTAGAAGAAAAGTCCTCCAAGGTGGAAACTTGGTGACACAGGGAAGAGTAAAGGGCCAAAAAAAAGGAGGTTGGAGGTAAATGTAAGGGTAAGCCTAAAAGCCTATTAACTATACAAAATTAGTAGAAATAATGTCTCATAGGACTTAAACAATATAAACCAAATCAAAATACAAAAAGCAGAAGGTGAGTAAATGGAGTTAAGTGTATTAAGATCCAGGCCTTGTCTGGAAAGAAGTAAGAGTAACAATTTCTATTGGAGTTTGATAGATCAAGGATCATGCCCTTTCTAGGGCAACCATTAAAAGAAATAGTAAAAGAGTGACTGTAAGTACCAAAATAATGGAAAGAAAATTGGAGTGGAGGTGCTCCGTTCAGGCAGACTTCATTAAATGTATATGTGATCTGTATCTATATCAGGTGGCTTTCCTTTTGCATTCTGTTTTCTATTTCTTTTGCTGTTTTACTTTTTTTTGAATAGCTTAAAAACTCAGGATAGGGGTAAAGCAATCATCTCAAAGCAAATTAAGCTAAAACTCAAACTGAAGGTGGCTTTCAGTAGGAAGAGGCATCTTTCCTAAATGTGAATGCCACCTGTTACAGGTTCGCTTACAGCCCCTAAAAAAGATACATTGATGTTCTAACCCTCAATACTTCAGAATGGGCTTTATGTGAAACCAGGATCATTGAAGATGTAATTAGTTGTTTAAAACAATGTTAGGTCACAGTGGAGTCTGGTGGGTAGCTGATCCAGCAAGACTGCTGTCGTTATGAGAAGAGAAAAGATGAACATAGCCGCGCACAGAGGGAGGAGGCGGGCACAGCCACGTGCAGAGGGAGGAGGACGGTGTTTGAAGTTATGCTGCTGCTGCCGTAAGAAAGGCCTGGGACCATCTGAAGCTGGGGTAGGCAGGCGAGGAGCCTCCCCTAAAGTCTCAGAGGATATATGGCTAAGCAGACACCTTGATTTTGGACTCCTGGTCTCCACATCTGCAAGGGAATAAATTTCTACTGTTTCAAACCACCTTCTCTATGGGACTTCGTTATGGCAACCCTAGGAAATTAAGGGACATCTAAGGGACAAAATGGGAACCCCTGCAGATCACGATGCAGGTTTCACAAAGGCTCTGGATCCCAGTCGATACCCAGAGGTTATTTGACCACATTAAAGCAGGAGGGGAAAGAGCAAAGCCAGCCAGAGCCTCTTGGGGACTTCTTTAACTACTGAAAGCTCAGTGCGCTCTCGGGATGAAAGGAATATGTGAGTGATGTAATGTCTCTGCGGTGGGGTCTTAAGTGAGAAGGCTTGTTGCATGACCTCCTTGGGAACTCTGGGATAGTAGCCGTGGCCCTAAAAGGCCAGGCTACCAGTGAGCATGTCCTCCAGGAGTCCCACCTCTCTGAGTGAAGGCAGCCCAGATGACAGGGGTAGAGCAGGGAACAGGGCTTCTTTCCGGAGAGGGGCAGGGGTGTCACGGGCAGGAGAAGCTGGAAGACCTCAGCCTTAGTGACATGGTGGACTGGGGATAGGGATGTTTTGAGGATCACACAGGATGATGCCACTGAAGTAGCCTAATTCAGCCCTGGGGGAATGTGTCCCATGTTATTTGAGACAGATGACCTGCTTAACCACCCTTCAGGAGTAATAATGACCTGTACATAGCAGCAGAGGGATTTTCTCACCTGTGCATGAGAGCCAGCTATAGAGGTGAAGCCCCAAAATCAGTAGTTCCTATTGGGTCACCCAGCAGAGGCGTGGCGCTCACACCAGGGGAACAACGGTTGCAAAACACAAAAAATGTTGAAACAGGTTCCTGGGTAGACTGCAGTGGTGTCACCACAGCTCACTGCAACCTCAAACTCTTGGGCTCAAATGACCCACCTGCCTCTACTGCCCAAGTAGCTGGGACTAAAGGTGCGTACCACCATGCCCAACTAATTTGTATAATTTTTGTAGAGACAGGAATCTCACTTTGCTCAGGATGGTCTCAATCCAACTCCTGATTTCAAATGATCCACCCACTTTGGCCTCCAGAAGTGCTAGGATTATAGGTGTGAGCCATTACACCTATCCAGGGGCAAAGCTTTTAAGAACAGCAAGAAGCAGGTGTGAACCCCTTCAGGCCCAGATAGGCAAGGGAGAACACCGGGGCCCCAGGCTTCACAGGCCACTGAGAGTATACCCAAGGTTTCCATTGTCTGCTCCCCTGCCCTTTCCTAGGTCTTTGCACCATTCCTCCCACACCCCATCTCCCAGGCTTCTGTAGCCTAGAGGAGTGAGCGTCTCCTTCCATCCTTGTTGAAGAAGATATTAAGTATTCTTAGCTCAGGTGTTTCCTTTCAGGCAGGAAGGTGAGAAGAATTATATGCAACATTGAGCCAACCAAATCACCAAGACCAAATGGTGTCTCTGAGAAGAATTGCAGGCTATACTTGAAGAACTGGTGGCCAAAAGGCTGTGTAAGAGGCTAGACATCTGGTCAGCAGAGGCCAGCTCTCCAAGAGATGGTCCCCAAAAGATCCCACATGCACACTGCTGAGCTGGAGAAAATCAGAGGTGACAGAGATCTGAGGAATGAACTTGCTGGAGTATTTTACTGCTTATATCTTCTCTGGTGGAAACTGCCAATTCTTATCTATGCTAATGAAACTTGAGTGTTGTTTTCTGGGTCTACTCTTCGGACTTGTTTAGATCAAGATTCATCATGACCAGTCTGTTTTAAAATTAAAGCCTGGAGATAGGACACTGACTCTTGCAAGGAACCTGGAGGGAGGGAGGCTCAGCCCCATTTCACAGATGAACACAGTGAGGCAAAACTGAGTTGTTCATTGTCATCCAGTGAGCAGTAGCAGCGTTGGAATTTGAGCTCTGAATTAGTAACTGTTAGTCAGATTACTGTGTTTAGAATGATTATACTTTTTTTTTCCTTGAGTTGCTGATTTTTTTTCAAATTACACACTTGGATGTTTTGGAGTTTTATTTACATATATGTACGTATATCTCCAAAAAAGCATTATGGAAACATTTTCTATTATTCTGGGCATGGGAAGGGAAGTGATCCCATGTGCCACTGGTGTGCAGTGCTGCTCCAGGTTCAAGCTATTGACTTGCTGGCTGTTCTGCAGCAACTGCGACCCTGAAAAGGTCACCTCATTCTCAGCTGATCCCTGAATGCTCCCTTGGGCCCTCTCCTCTCACATCATCCCCTCAGCCCTGTACTCTCATTCCCGATCCTTAGAACTAGAGATTTGGTTATACTGTATTGTGCTGTGCCGCTTAATTTGGGGCAATAATGTCCCCTTGGGGTCCATAACAGGGTGTCAGGAGTACTTGATCACTCAGGATAAATAAAATGCATCTTCCTAAAGTGCCATCATATTTATTATTAAAAGGTTTGCGTGAGGGCTGGCGGCGGCAGAGGTTAATAACTGTTCTGAATGATTACCCTCATGTTAGACTATGTATACATGTACAGGAGGAAACACAAAACACCAGATGGCACTTGGCAGCTTTGCCTGCTCTTTGCAGATCTCCTGTGAGCAGGGCCGAGCACTAGTGTCTTGGGGTGGCAGTGGGAACCATGTAAGAAAGGGGGGAACCAGTGACATCAGGCTCAGTCTGTGTGGGGACACTGGGCCAGCCCCACAGCCCAGGGGGTCAAGGGCCAGGCTCTAGAGGCCAACAGCTGGGGCCAGCACTACCTCAGATAAGTGCCGGAGGCTCTTTGTGTCTCAGTCCAGTCGTTTACAATGGCCACGATGTTTGCTGTAAAGAGTTTTGCTTTCAGAATTAGGTGGGATAATGGACTTACAGAGCCTATGCCAGCACCTGGCAGGTGAGAAGAGAGGAATTCACAGTAGCTATTACCATTATCAGGGTCAAAGGAGGCTCCCTAGGGAGGCTGTGATGCCTTGGGTTTGCTTTCTTTTATTTCTAAAAATGAATCGGGAGAGGGAGTGAGCATGAAATCTCTCAGGGATGGCGAGTTGCAGCAAAGGCTGAGAGTCCGCACTCTGTGAGCAGGAGGCCAGATGAGCCCCAGTGTGTCCCCGGGAAAACTTGCAAAAAATTAAAAAAAAAAAAAAAAAGCCATCAAAGGTGACTACTCCTTGGAGCTCTTCACATTAGCACTGGCAAAACAGGAGTTCTCATAGGCAGTTATATTTTTCGTTGATACTCAATGGAAAAATAAATCATTTCAAACGTTTCATCAGCAGATAAAAGCTTTCAAATAATGGTGTGAACTTAGTGTGGAATGAAGGGACCCCCTGGGACTGCCTACATGATTAACCTGATGTGGCAATTCTGGTGTGCCCTGAGCTTGTAGTTTATAAATATGCAGGTGCTGGAGTTAAGGGGGAAAACAAACTCAAAGTGTGTGAGTTGAAGGAAGAGGCCAGTTCTGTGCAGAAAGGAGTGTTCTGTTGAGTGAATAAGATATAAAACCAGGCTTCGCCAGGAAAGGAGGTGAAAGGGAAGACGTGGCTGGGGCTACCATAGGCCTCTCCTCTGCCCTACCCCAGCCCTGACAATGGCTTTCTATGTGGAGAGACCATCCCTGAGGTGAGCCTGTTTCGCTCCTCCTCCAATTTGGATCTAATTTGCAGGTCAGGTAAGTCTTTCCAGGTGCCTCTGTGGTCATAAAACCTCCTGCATCAATTCACAGACTTCCACACAAAATCAAAGCCTTGTCCGGGTTCTTTCACGGAGAAGAAAGAAATGAAATGGACGCTGCCGTCAGAGGTGCCAGACCAAGCCCACAGAAAAATGTTTTGATTCCTGAGACACAAAACCATTTATTTTTGGTCCATTTCAGTATTTACAGCAGTGCACACAGAACACATTTCCATCCACATGAATGGTTTCCAATTGTTGGAGCAAATTAATCTTTTACCAGCTACTCAGCAGTGAGGTTAGAAGATAAATAGGTGAAATAGTACACTTCGCTCTGTATGTGAACTTCCTGATTACAATAACCCCCTTCATTTGAGCTCACCACATCCCATGACTGCCACACTCTGTTCATGTGGTGGCCCCGGCTGCCTCCTGCCACCTCTGCCCTGCTGAGCTACTTCTCTCATCAACCACCTGGGTGGGGCATGCTGCCATTTTCAGTTTGGAAGGAAAAACCTATAAATCTGCTTCCTGAGAAGAGAGACGCTGCCGAATTGTCATTTGCTTCCAGAATGCAGAAAACATCAATTTCAATGCAGCTCATCGGGGTTGGAAACACCTGCCATTTCCTTTCTCAGCTGCAATTAACATGCAGCATCTTGGCATTGATTGATTCCAAGGAGGCTAGCGCTGCCAAAGTTAAGGTTTAAATGAAACAGTACAACCTGATACTATTTTTCACAGTTTTAGAAACACAAACTTATTTTTATTGCCAAAGGGAGCACGCACCACAGAGGGTGTAAGTCTTTATGCTTGAGAGGAGTGTGAGGAGAATAAGCTGATGCTTATAATAAAAGTAGTTTCTAATCTTTGTATTTGGGGGGTGCTTGTTTCATCATCTTTGTATTTATTTGGAGTAGAATGGAGAACTAATAATCTTTCTGTATCTCAGCGTCTAGCATTGAGCTGCAGACCTGATGGGCAGGTAGAGCCTGTTAGGTAAATAGACTGATAAATGCATAACTGGAGAGGGCAATCCTAATAATTGTATTCTGGTCCAGCCTATGTACAATTCTGACTTTATACTATCATACTACCTTTGGTTTAACTTAGAAGCTATGTGATACTGACTGTGAAACACGACCTGCTGGTTTGGCCTTTATCACTCTCACTAGTGCTCTTTAATGGGGCAGTGAAGGTTCTGTTCATTCCCATCATAATCCTCCTCATATTGCATACAAAGGAACTGTCTTCAAAATGTACAACATTTTACATTTTGAGGATCTTAGAACAGTACTGTGAATAAGGAATGTAATCATTTTAGATGTGTTCAACAGCCACAATATTCGCGTTCTTTGGAAGTGTCATTGAAAGGATTTTTATGTATGAAATCGTTTTATGTATATAGAAAACTATTCAAAATTAAATATGAGGTTTATGTTTTAACTTGGCCAGATAAAACTGAGCTGTAAACCAAAGAACATAATCTATAGAAGAAAGTGATCAAATTGCTTGTCACCTCTACTTACAAAATGTTAAAGGCCAAGAACCACCTTTTTTCTTGGCCCTCTTGGGAGAATCTGTTTTTTTAGATAGAAATATAAGAAATTAAAATAAGTGGCAATTATTTTGTACAATAACAACCCAAACATTACACATTTGAGCATGATCTGGTAAATGTATTTAGGCCTTAAATTCAACCAACAGAAAAGACTACGCTTGAATATTTCTGCATATTGTAGAGTGAAAACTGAAGTTATAGATCTTTTTTCTTATGACTTAACATTCCTGTATATCCATAATCTTTTTTTTTTTCAGAGACAAGAGTCTCACTCCATCACCCCGGTATAGTGCCCTAGCATCATGATAGCTCATAGCAACTGCAAATTCTTGGGTTCAGGTGATCCTCTTGCCTTATCCTCCTGAGTAGCTGGGATTACAGGTGTGCACCACAACACCTGGCTATTTTTTTCAGTAGAGATAGGGATCTTGCTCTTGCTCAGTTTGGTCTCAAAATCCTGAGCACAGAAGATCCAACTGCCTCAGCCTCCCAGAGTGTTAGGATTACAGGCGTGAGCCACTGTCCCTGGCCTTGTGCACCCATAATCTTACCTCTGAATGAGGGCAGAAACATGATTCTGAATATCTACAAGCATCTTTAATACTATACAATTCACTGCCCCAAACATCAGGATTATTTGTATGTTAAATAGCTTATATGATGATTTCTTAATGCTAATAGGTCTTCTCCAAATTACAACACAGGAAAACCTGAATTATGAAGAAATCATATTATCCATTTTCACCTAATATACAAATAAATAAAAATAGATAAATAGCCAGAAGTGGTATTATTTTCACAGGTAGGTAGGTAGATAGATGCCTCCAAATACTCCCTAATAATAGAATTCAGGCACCAGAAGACTTGATACTTATAAAAAAGGAAAAGAAGAAAGAAAAGACAAAGAACTACAACCTTTGGAATTTTTTATAACATGGAAAGGTTGTATTTAAATACACCCAAAACATTGGCTGACTCAGAGGAAATCCAGTTATACACCTAATTTCTGGCTTGTGAGCTGGCCAGATTGGTGTGCAGAGAGCTTCTCTGACAGATGGAGCTCATGGGTCAACTTCTATTGAGAAAAATTTGTTCTCCAGTCAGAGCCAACTGTTGCAAAGCGCATTTTGTGTAATGACACATTGTGGCTAAGTCTATAACAAGGACTTCTTTCGTCTCTCTCTTATCAATAACAGACTAAACCTTCAAAGAATGCCATTGGGAGAAGACAATCAAATATTTTATGACAATGCATCACCATTTAAAATCTTTCTTTGGCCTTCACATGAACCATCAAAACACTCCAGGAATTCTGACAGGTCCGTGCATGATCCGTCTCTAAAGCTTTCTTTTCATATTGAAATGTCATAAAAAATCTACAACCTGATTTGGGATTTGGTAAACAGCTTCCCTGCATTCAGCTCTACCTTGAAGTCAGAAGCAGGTTTGTCCTCCTCAGTACTCAATCCCTGGGGAGAGTAAGAGACACTTCTCCGTATCTGAGACCGCCATCAAGAAGCACTCCCATATCTGGTACTATTAGTGCGTTCACTTTTAGGAAAGAAAATTTCTCTTTCTGCCATCACCAACACTTATTTAAAAAGCACTTCAAAATTACTCATTTTCTAAAAACGCTTTTTGTTATTTTTCAGGGGCCACGGAAAGAGTAGCATGGGAACAAAACCCTTTCCTAAACCCACAGTATTTGGTGAAAACTAACAATCCTGCTGGCAAGAAGCTAAAGTTTTCTTTTCTCTTTGTTTCTTTTTCCTTTTTTAATAAAATTAAGGCTCAAATGTGCTATTAAACTCTCATTGCTTATGTATATTATATTAGGGCTTATAAATACACCTGGTAAATTAAATTCATCGTGGATTGAATTAACACCTGCTATGTGAGTTATTTGCTCTATGTAATCAGTAATCTCAAGGTTTCTCCACTTTCTCTGGAAGCACAATTTAAATATTAACCTAATCTTTAAACTGTTGCTGCTGCTTTCTGACATTTGGAAACCGGTCATCCATGCAAAAAAAGGTAAATATGGATATATTAATGAAAAGGCAGCTTCTGAAAAAATCTTACAGTATGTAACTCAATGAATCGGGAAGGAAAGTGAGAGAAGCAGCAAGAAAGTCTTTTGTGCCACTTTCTAGGGAAAACAAGGCTGGTCATCTGCCAGCAGCACCTCCAGTGTGACAGCTGAAGAGAACTGCCAGCTTCAACAGAGACTTTGTGTTTTCTTCATTAGAAGCTCTGGAAGAATCATGGGAAGCTATAGTACATGCAAGGGAATTTTCATTAAAAAAAAAAAATGCAGTTGAGTATAATTTAAGTTCCAGGGATGATACAATCACACAAAAAGACCTGTGAGAATGCGTGGGGTGCTTGGCCCAGTCCGGCCCCCGGCTTGCCAGGAGGGAGAGTGACCCTGTCCCCTGTCATGTCCTGCTCAGCTGGCACCCTCTGGAGAAGATGACGCTTTCAAAGTGCTGGTCTTCAGCCTTCTCTTTGACACGTTGTTCCTCTAAGCAGTCTACGAGTTTATCCCTCTGCTCAATCACTTGCATCATCTTGGTGAATATTTCTTGTTCCTCCTTTAGATCATTCTCATCTTTCTGGCTCTCTAAAGAAAAGAAAGAAAGACACTGGGCTCAGGTAAGATTGGACCTCAGAGAGTTCTTGGCGTGGACATTCCAAATTGGGAAGGACTTGTTCTGTCCTTTAATTTCAACGGAGAAAAGAAGGAAAGAAACTTAACACCAAGAATTGTCCTCAAAGCCGCAGATTTGAAAGTGGGTGCTTTTGTGAAGTAGTCAGCTCAGTTTTCATCTTGAGAATATATATAAAGCAAGAGGGAAAACCCTTTGTGAGAAAAAGAAGTTTATACCAGCCAAGCTTTGTCAAGTCCCCCACCCTTCCCTTTGCCCCAAAGAGAAAGAAGCAGAATAAAAAGGCTGTTTTTTCCATGAATGTATCTGAGCCATAGCAAAGAAATCTGTGCGAAGTTTGTAAGGAAGCCATCTGCATCAATGGCTACTATTTCGATGACAATGACAATGGCTACCCTTTCTTCATTGGTAGTTAATGGCAAATTGTAACCTTTTGTGTAGAGACCCCACGAAGCAAAGTGAGGCTGACTGTCCCACAGCCTGTTTCCCCTTTTGTCTTTTCGACTACAGACCCTCTTCCCATAGTAGGCTCTGCCTGTTCAAAGGGCACGCAGTTGCCTGGGGGAGACAGACTTGTTATAAAAGAAGAGGGTGAGAAAAATGTAGTAATGAGTTTGTGACACAGAAAATAGGATTTTAAAGAGAGATTTAAGTCTTGTCAACCGGGCGATTGTCTTGGGAGGAGGCTTCCTAAATTCCGTTAGCCCCTCCCCTCCAACACCAGGAAGACCAGGTGGGTAGCCCCACCCCCTCCAGAGCAGAACAGGTGCCACTGCCTGTCACCAGGCCCCGCTCTGACTGAGGTCGGGGTCAGGAGAAAAGTAAATGTAGTGAAAGGGAAGCAAAGATGCATGGCAGCATTCCTTTGGCACTCACACGTTATGCAGGGGAGGGGAGAAGAGCAGAGGGTAAGAGTTCTGTGTCCCAGTCCCACCAGGCCCCAAAGTGGTAGAAATGTCTTAAGCATTTGATGGGACACTGTGGGCCAAAGGACTTTTGCCCCAATCCTTGTTCAGAACTCTAGCAAGAAGCCAGCTTGGAGGGCACCCCTCCATATGAACATGGGGCAATGCACCATGGCTGGCAGAGAATGAGGTCTAAGTGTGGCTCATCAGATCTTGATGTGTGGCATGGGTGGAGTCTAGAGGTGCCCACCTACCCCAGGTAGCTGGCTGACGGGACTGCCACAAGGCTCCCTCATGGAGGGAAGTGACTCTACAGTGGAGACTATAGAGTAGACCGTCTGGTCACATTGAACGGCAGATATGCCAAGGCAAGGCTGAGTGAACCAGGAAGAGAATGGCCCAGAGGTCACCTCAGCTGCAAACATGGGCAGAGGGGGTGCAGCCCAATCATGAGAGACAGCTATGTGGGAACCCGGCAGCCAGAGTACCCTACACAAACTCCTAAGGTAGAGGGTCATACAAGCCTGCCTTTCCCTGTGCCCTGGCAGTTATCCCAGGGAGCAATGCACAAGGAAGAGGGGGCCATCTTCAAGAATGGACATTTCCATCCCTAAGAGACTAAGCATTTCCTATAAGGACTATTTCAGTTATTGCATCAGACTAGGCTTACCACGGAGGGATAAGTGCGTTTTTTTTTTTTTTTTTTTTCCTTGCTAACCAATTGGCGGAAGCTTAGGTGGACGATGAGCTCAGATACAGACAAAATGGGGAGGATACACTTTTTTAGTACATCTACAAGGAAAAAAATGTATAACCTACAAGAACTTTTTGAAAAAGAATCAAAGGTGGCTAATAGAGTCTGAAATAGGCTTGGCACCTGTAGCTCAGTGGCTGGGCTCCAGCCACATACACTGGAGCTAGTAGGTTCAAATCCAGCTTGGGCCTGCCAAACAATAATGACAACTACAACAAAAAAATAGCCAAGTGTTGTGGCAGGCACCTGTAGTCCCAGCTACATGGGAGGCTAAAGCAAGAGACTCGCTTAAGCCCAAGAGTTTGAGGTTGCTGTGAGCTGTGACACCACTGCACTCTACCAAGGGCAACACAGTGAGACTCTGTCTCAAAAAAGAAAAAAGAAAAAAAAAAATAGAGTCTGACATACAGCAAGTTAAATGTTTTACTAAATCTATAAATGAGATATTAATTATGCCCTGTAGTTTGTTAATTTAGGTATATTCCAGTATTGGTACTCCTTATTTAATAAACATAGAAAAAGAAAAAAAATCCTCTCTCAATTTAGGCTTATCATAGATGGACTCATTTGAGGCCCTTCTGACATATAACGTTGGGGTGTAGCACTTTTATCTGTTCTGTACAGTATGGCTCTATAAGGATTTTGATAGAAATAGAATTCTGATGCTATAAAGAAACAGTACAGATCACTGCCACGTGGGGAAGCATAGTAGGCTCTGTTCCTAAATCTTAGCCCTACCATTTACCTTGAGCATGTTCTTTAAATTCTCAGAGACTCCTTTTTCTGATCTGTAAAATGGGTACAAAATACCTACATAAAAATAATGACAACATCTAATATTTTCTGAGTGCTTATCCTGGACCGGGAAACCACATAAGGTAGGTGCAATGTCAGTTCCATGAGGTAGGAAGACATTACCTAACTCGTTCTTTTAGACCTAAGTCTAAATGCAGGAAGGTCATGTATGGATCTGGCCCCTGACACCCACACACAGAGGCACAAAGCAGACTGACAGTCCTTTCTGGCTGGAGCCAATGAATGTATGACACAGTAGGCTGTGTGAATTGAGCTTATTTCAACTCTTCCTGCTTCATGGTGAAATAATTTACTCACATGTGATGGCTGGGCCCAGCCCATGCTGGGTAGGAATGCTTCCTTTCCCATCTCTCGTGCCTGGCAGAACTAGGCCTGTCTTCCTCCAAGCTCCCAAAGCACCTCTGCTGTGACCCTCACCTCATGGTCTGCTCTGTCTGGTCTGGGTGACCACACACTCCTAGAGGGCAGGGGTTGCTTTCTACCCTCTGCCAGGCCCACACTAGGTTCTCAGCCAATGTTTGGTAAGTGAGTGGATGGATCAGGGAATGATGACTTTGTGTCTGGAGGCACATGGAATGGAGGAAATCTGCCCTCACAGGCCAAGTGAATGAAGCAAGGTGGGTCCTGCTGTGGCGGTGGTGGGGGGAAGGCTGGCTTCGTGCCTCCCCCTGACTCACAGGCTGTGCAAGGTGAGAACAGCACTAAACTCTGGGACTCCCAGCATGTTTCCATGGAGAAATGTCTTTAACAGGGGCCAGGACATATCAGCATACTCACCCTCTTTGAGCATCTTCTCTCTTAATTTCTGCTCCAGTCTGCTTTGATGATCTTCTAATTCTAGTTGTTGGGCCCTGGGCATGAGAAAAGATTTAAACATTGTAAATACTAGATCTTTATAAGGAAACTTTGATGAATAAACCCACTGGTGGTAGCTCCTACATTCCTTGTTAAAACTGAGGTCTTGCCTATCTCTAACTGAAAGCTGCTGTTGGGATCACTGAAGGTGCCTGGAACAACTGATCAGAGATGCTGAACTCGGGTGAGCAGCTGAAGGTTGTGATGTGAGCACCGAGGGCTTCGGATGGCCATGCAGACACCCTCTAGGGATGGGCTGGAGGTGGGGAGAATAGCAAAGACATGCCCACAACAGTCCTGAGGAGGAACAGCAACAACCTGAAGCTCTGCGCGTTTAGGAACCTCGTGACTTTGATATGTGTGAAACAAGAAGACAAAAAGGAAGAAACAGAAGTGAGACCTTTTATCTCACAACTCAGACAACTATCCAATGGGGTGGCGGGTGTGGAAGGAAGGGTCAGTGAAGCTTTGGAACAGTCACCTGGAGTGTGGGGGCTCGGTGTTCCCGGAGAGGAGCAGCAAAGTGAAGAAGTTAGCTCCCCCCATCCCCCGTGGAGGGCAGCTGGAACTCCAATGCCCAATGCCTGGGGCTGTCCCATTTCTATCACAAAGCACGTGTAAGCCCCCCCACAGGTTGGCCCATGAGGTAATACAGAGGCTCCCAAATGTCACGCTGGAGTTCTCAGGAGAAATGAGGACCACAGGCAGACGTGGTGTTGGTCAGAGGTGCCAGCCAACATCATGTGATCCCTCCAGAAAGGCTACAGAGAGAGAAGAGGTTTGAAGACAGAGGTTGAAAGTACCTACATTTAGAGTCAAAGAGGTGAAGACAGTTGGAAGAAGCCATCAGGCCTGGTGGGGCTTCCCTGCCAGCCCCTGCCTGCGTCTACATGTTGATCTGCTGTGAGTGTTGGGGTCACTTTGCTAAAGTCTGTTGTTGGCATGACTTTTACTATGTCTACTGCCACAAAGGCTAAGGTCCCCACCTCACTCAACACTCTGTCTTTCTCTGAACTTCTCTTGGCCCACTATGGTAGCCAACAGAGGCAGACTCTCAGATATCCTTTGAGAGAACCTTCTGGGATGGCTCCCAGGTGATGACAATGTAGAGAGGCAGCACTGGAGCTGCGCCATTCCTACCGGCACGATCTTCCTGATGGGCAGTCTTTGGCCCGGTGCTCTGTCTGCCCTGGCCAAAGCTTTCTCAGAGCTGGGCTGCCTCTGGGGCTCCTCCTGCCCAGTCCACCCCAATCCTTTCTCCTTTTACAGATACAGAACTGCGGTGGGGTCTGAAGACTTGCCTCTTCCTCCTGATCCCTTTCCCTTTTTCTCCTTCACGGGCATTTCCTCCAACACATCTCCTGTAAGGCTAACTCTGTCCTGGTGTCTGCTTCCCAACATTGAAGATATTTTTCCCTGCTCATCCAGATCTTTCCCTAAATAAAACCTATCCTTTAACAGAGCTCTTACCTGCCTTTGTCTGGTTCAGATGCCTGAGTTCTCCCATTTTCCTCTTTTGGAGGGGCAGGTCCTTCTGACTGTGTAGGGACCAGGGCAGCAGCTCCCTCCAGTCGTGAAGCACAGGCAGCCATGAAACTGCCCCACCCTTGAAACTGTTCCTTCCACGGAGCTCTTGCTGTGTTCCCTTTCTTTTTATTCTAGTTTTTTTAAATTTTGCTTCTTTCTTTTTTTAATTTCAGATAAGAAGAGGGTTCGAACAACTAGGTTACAATCTTTGCGTTTGTTAGGTAGAGTCCCTATTGTATTTGGGCCAAACTGGTGGCCCACACCTATAATTCTTGAGTGTTTTCTCACTACTGTTATACAGTAGTTTACAAATCTCTCTTCCCCAAAACACAACTTCCTAGAAGACATGGGCTGTGGCATTATTCATCTTTACTTCCACAGAACACCAACATAGTTCCTGCCACATAGAATTCTCTGATAAACTTTTGTAGAATGACCTTTATGACCCAGGGCCCTAAGGCAAACAGTACAGTTATATGAGAGAGGCCTTGTCCTCAGGTGAATGTGGACACATTACTTAGTTGCCCTGAGTTTCAGGATATGCATCAACTTACAAACCAAAGAGATGACTTTCTTCCCCAGTCCCTTCCATGGGAGGGAATGAATATATTCCATGGAATGCAGTGAATATACCCCCTAGACTCCTCCCCTAACCCTGTCTTTCCTCACTCTCACCCCAGGAGAGGTAAATTTCAGAAAAATAGACTAGGTGAGCTAAACTTGTACCTCACTTTCTCTCCCAGGCTCAGCCCCTCTTCAGCAAACGTGTGCTCTCAATTACTCTGAGCCTTGCCATAGTTTATGGCCAGTTTCTTAATCATGACAATTGTGACATCTTATAACAGCTTATTCTTTTTTTGGTGGGTGGAGAGGACCGTGCTGTACACTGTAGGCTGTTCAGCAGCATCCTTGACCTCTGTCACTAGGTATCAGTAGCAGCCCCCAGAGGTGACAACCAAAAATGTCTCTGACATTGCCAGATACTGCCTGAGGATACTGCCCTAACACCTACTGGGTCAGGATGAAAGCCTTGTTCCTACGGCACAAGTTAGCATCCTACCTTTTGTGATTAGGTAGTTGGATATGTCTATTCTGGGATTTAGTTAGCGTAGTGGGTTGAATGGTGACACCCTCCTCGCCAAAAGGAAGGTCTGTCTTAACTTCTGGAAACTGTAAATGTGACCTTATTTGAAAAGGGCCTTATTTATAGAGATAATTAAAAGCCTTGAGATAAGAACATTCTGGGTTATCTCAGTGGGACTTAAACCCAGTGACAAGTGCCCTGATCCATAGTAAGAGAAGACACGCACACACAGAGAAGCCATGTGACAGCAGGGGCAGAGACCAGAGTGACGGAGCCACAGAAAGTGGAAAAGACAGGCAGGACTCTACTGTAGAGCCCTGGAGGGAACTCGGCTCTCCCAACACCTTGATGGCTTCCAGATCCAGTTTGCAATAATTCATTATACAAAGAAACGAATACTGTTAGCAAGCCCAACAGGGCTTTCGTCCTTAGCCAAGCATAAGCCACCAGCGCAGAAGCCATTATCAGCAGTACGTGTGATACTCTGTGCTCTCTCTATTGACTTGTTGTCTTATTGCTCACCTGGTTCAGAACCCAGGCAGGGAAGTACTTAAAAGTTTCTCTCAAGGTCAGGATGAAGTGAAATGAGACAGCATCAATGAAAGCACTCCCCACAACTTGTTTATGTGAAATGTTACCCTCTTTCCCTCCAGCATGGTGACAGGTAGAGTGACCATTAGCTTTTTCAGGCTGTGGTGAGATCCGTCTTTATTTTCTGATATCCCCACATTCAGAGAGGACTGCCACCCAAGTCTCAGTCCTTCATTCCTTCATACCCCCAGGAAGTGGCTGGGCAGATCTCACTGAGCCGTCCCACCACTCACACTCAGAGGCCAGGCCAGACATGACCTTTGCAGGTGTGTGACTACTCTTTTAAGATGGGCCTGGGGGACAGAGATGGGTGAAAATACTGTATCCAAATGCACTTTAGCTCCAGGCCCATTCATTACCTGAAATCTATTTTAGCCACAGGACTCTGCAGAGAGAACCGACAACCAAAGATTCTTCCCACTAATGCCAACATGATATGCAAGACATAAAATTTCAATTTGCCTCAATCACTATTCTGTATGCACAAGGAGAAAAAATCCCGAGACTTCCACCTAGGAGGGTAAGCAACCCCCCTCCACCCCCTTTGCTTTTAGGGCACGCTGTTATCTGTGTTGCCTTACTTACATGATTAGGAGCTCCGACTCATATCGCATTAATTTATTCTTCTCCAGAACCAGCTTAAACCATTCCTGCAAAAGCTGTGCTTCATCCTGTGTGCCTGAATCTGCTTAAGAAATCAACAGCAAATGGGTTAGATTGGCCTTTCTCTCCCCATGATCGAACTGCTTTGGAACCACTTTAACGGGCCATGTTTGTAGCGAGAAGGGCTCTGCAGGCAGCAGCTCCCTGACACCCCTGTTGAAGCCTCAAAGTCATGGGCACGACAAACAAAACCAATCTGTGCATGCTATAGGATGCTATAGGGGGAGGTCTTCTTGGACATGTAAGCCATGACTACTCCAGCTCCAAGGCTCATGTACTTTTGATAATGTCCCACCATAAATGACCCTTCTCTGTCTATTTGTACATCCTCTATAAAACTTGTTTATGCATCACGTCTCCCATCCGGGAAAACCCTAGCTGGTGATTCTTATCTCCTCTTCCTTTCTCTCCCCCAAATCAAATGCCCCCAAATGCCCAAGTGGAATATGCCTAGGCATGCATGGGCACGTTTGATCATAAAATAGTAGTGATTGGCATTTTGATTTTTTTACATAAAAGCCAGATGATAAAAAAAAAAAAAAAGGTTATTAGCTTTGTACCTCATGGGGGAAGAAAGTTACATCCACTACTTAAATCATGACCTTTATTAAACAAAAGAATAATCATAAGAAAATTGGCATTGCTTAGATACTCAATGTTAAGTGCTGGATATTTAGATACTAAAATGTTAAAATCTGGGCATATCTGAGAGGTAGCAACATAGTGATGCCTTTCGAATATTTGACCCTGGAATGAGAATACTTGCTCTGTGCTAAAGCTTATAAACAGAATGATTTGTACCGGAGGGTCCTCACAGGCAGAGGGAAAAACAATGCAGACAGAAGATTTGTGTGACCTTGTGCAAGTTGTTTAACTTTTCGGAACCTCTTCTTTGTCATTGGTTAAACTGGGATGACAAGACACACAGGTGCTATAATAATAACAAGCAGCTACTTACTATGCAGATTACCTGCCATTTGAGGGGCTGTGTGACTTTAGGCGGCATCTCATTTAGTCCTCATCACAAACCTGCCTCTAGGTTCCCTTATCACCACCTGATAGCTGGAGATAGCTGGAGAAGTTTAAAAGTAACTTGCCTGAATCCACAGTTAGGAACTGGCAGAGCGAGAACTTGAACTCGTGTGTCTTATTCTAAGCCCGTGCTCTTCGCTGCCACGTATCTCCCTCCCTCCCTCCTTCTAGGAGTGGGTAAGGTAAATAATGCCCCTAGGACATTGCCTCGCACATAGCAAGTAATCCATAAAAATTGGTTCCTATTTCTCCCCGTTTCTGTGACCACCTTTTTATTGATAGGAAAACTGGGACACGGAGACATTTACAATTGTTTCTCAGTATCTGGAGGAAATTGATTCCCACATTTCCTCTTAGATATCAATATCTGCAGATGCTCAAGTCCCTTACATAAAATGGGGTATTACAGTCATCCCTCACACTGGTGGGTCCCATATCCGTGGATTCAAACAACTGTCCATCAAAGAGTTTGGGAAAATAATTCTACAAAGTTCCAAAAAACAAAATTTGAATTAGCTGTGCTCTGAGTAGTACATTACACTGAACGCACCTGAGGAAGTGATGTCTGGCCATTGTATTAGTGTTATGATAATCTAGAGACAGTTTCAAGTGTACAGGAAGATGTCATAGGTTATGTGCAAATACTATGCCATTTTATATCAGAGACTTGAACATCCAGTCCCCAACAGATATGGTAGGGTGACTATATTTGCATATAACTTATGCACATCCTCTCTTATACTTTAAATCATCTCTAGATTATTTTTAATACCTAATATAATGTAAGTGCTATGTAACTTGTTCTTACACTATATTGGTTTTTAAATTTGTATTATTTTTATTGTTATAGCATTTTTTCCCTAAAAATTTTGATCTGTAGATGTGGAACTCACAGGTACAGAGGGTGGATCACATATGCAATACCCCAAATTATCTAGTTTGTGGGCAAACTGGTGCTAGAATGTAGATCTTGACTTCTGGTCCATTCATTCCGTCAAAAACACCTAGTCATTGAATATCTTGTATGTGTCAGCCCCCACCTAAGGTACTGGGGATATGGTAACATATAATGTTACATATCACAAGGAATTGGAGTTAGTAAGGTGTAGTGCCTACCAAAAAGGCTCTTGTTAGAGAATTCTTTGGACCAGTTAGACTCTAAGAGCTAGAACAAAATAGGACATTAGGAAGTTCACAACAAAGCAATGAGAAAGTACTCTGGAAATAAAGAAGAGGTTGGCTCTGTGCCTGTGGCTCAAGTGGCTAAGGTGCCAGCCACATACACCTGAGCTGGAGGGTTCAAATCCAGCCCAGGCCCGCCAAACAACAACGATGGTTGCAACCAAGAAATAGCCAGGCATTGTGGTGGGCACCTGTAGTCCCAGCTACTTGGGAGGAGGAGGCAGGAGAATCACTTGAGCTCAGGAGTTGGAGGTTGCTGTGAGCTGTGATGCCACAGCACTCTGCCCAGGGCAACAGCTTGAGGCTGTGTCTCAAATAAATAAATTAATTAATAAGAGGTTGGGCTTCCTGAGGAAGAACTGAGGTGTCAGAACAGGGAACATGTTGAGGAGGAAACAATGAGGACAGAAGAGGGCATTTTCAAGAAGAGGGAACATGAGGACAGCCAAGGGGTGGGAAAGGAGGTGTGGAGACAGAGTGGGAAGAGGAAAGGGAGTGTGAGGGTGCACAGTGTGGCTGGGGACTTCCTGGGAATCTCATCCTCCAGGCCCGGAGGAGTCATGCTAAGGTCTTTGCACTTGATGCAGTGGGATGCAAAGGGACATTAAAGGACGGAGGGTAAGAGAACAATGTGTTTTATACAGAAAGGATTAAAGGGAGAGAGGAAGGAGAGAAATAGGATGCTGTTCTTTTTTTAGGTTTCTTGAGTGAAGGAATTAATGAACACAAACTCATAAACATGTTGAGGGCCATCAGCATCAATCCAAGCATTGCTTTTGGTACTAAGAGACAAGGGTGAATAAGCATCATTTCTGCCTCTTGAGGAAACTGGAAGTCTGGGAACCACTGGGGGAAACCAACACTATATAGCAAAATAGAACACATCGTGCCCCTGCTATGACAACGCCAGAGGGACAGCCTCCAAGAGGAGACGGCAGAGGCCTCGGTCTACACTGAGGAACCAGTGTTTGCCAGGGAGAGGAGGTTGGAGGCATTTAGAAGCATTAGTTGTTGAATGACAGAATGCAGTGTGGAACCCAGAGATCAGATATAATAAGTAGGATGTATATTTTCATATTTGAGATCAAACTTCCACTCTTCTACCTCCCACCATGTGAGCCTGAGCCGTGATCATAGCCTCCCGGTGCCTCAGTTTCCTCACCTGCTGGGAAGCTGCAGTGAGATTAAGCACATGAAATCCTGACACTTAGTATAAGCTTAATACATGGGAATTGATGCTATTCAAATCATAAAATATACACAATGGAAGAACCCTCAGGGGTCATCTGGTCCAGCCACAAGCCACAGTAGGAATTCCCTCCACCTCCCCAAGATAGGTATCTATTCTCTCTCTGCATGTGATGAGGGGGCTCCCAGATATCCAGGGAGCCTCCTGCATGGCTGTGTACTCTAAGCTCTAAACATTTCTTTCTACTGGCCTTCGATGAGCTGGGTGGCAGCCACTGATTCCACCCTGGAGCAAAATAGAGAACACAGAACTACTTTTTTTTTTTTTACATAAAAGACCTTCAGATATTTGAGGATAGGTCTCACAATTCACTGGAGTCTGCTTTCTTACATATTTGGTACCTCCAGATCATTTATCACTTTGTCATATGAAGGCTGCCCACCTTCTTTTGCCCTCTAATTTCCCAGGATATATCTGAAAACAGATAATATACATATATTTGACTCCAGAGTCAAATGAAATATCAACAACCCCAAATGGAGAGATTGTCTCACACCTTTATTCTGGGCCCAGGGATTGCAGAAGACTTCTTAGCAACGTCCTCACTGGGATTCTCATTAATCTGTAAGTAACTCCAGTCTTTCCACAATAGTGGAGGTGGGTCTGATGCCTTAGTGTTCTCTTTGCACAGCCGATCTTTTTCTTAACCCAATTCAAGACTTTACGTACATCTTGTTAAATATCACCTTGTTTATTTTGTCCTATGATGGGAAATCTTTTGAAAACTTTATGCAGCTGACATATTTCTCCTAGCTCTGGGATTCCTGAAGAATTGTTAAAATCAATAAATATACGTCTTGTACCTTTGTGTGATTACTTTTTGTAAAAAAGTAATAATCAGATGTGACTAGACAAAGAACAGAGCCATCTGGCTTATCTTTTGGGGATCTTTCTTGGCCTTTGAGTAAAGCTGTTTCTGAGTCCATCAAACTGGTATCATCCAGTCCACATTGCTACATCTTGTCCATGAGGCTGTTACCGGAAACTTTAATAACCAAATAATTTCCTGAAATCAAGCTTCAAAATGTCTGCCACAGTCATTGGCACTACAGACCATGCCGCTCCACTCAGAGAAGGAATGACATTTGTTTTTCACAGCTTCCCAGTAAACACCAGCGGTTCCTAGCAATCTCTAAATTCTTTCTAAAGACTTTCAATTTCTTTATCAGTCTTTTCTAGAATTTTAACAAGGATCAGAATTCGTGTTTTCTTCTCATATGAATAGTAGAAAACATGCTCACCCCTACTCTTTTGGTCCTGAATTCTCCATGAGTTTTCAAAGACTGAGGTCATGTATGCACGTTATTTCCTCAGCAGGAGCTTAATTCTGTTCATTCAATGAATTCTGACTGAGAAATGCCCCCATCCAAGATACCCTTCGACATCCCTCTCATGTGGGCTTAGAAACCTACCTTCACAGCTCTCCCATTTTTCTGGCTTATCTAGATTCAATTTCCTCTTCTAGATATTTGTTTAATGTTTCTAGATTGAGGACCATTTTCCTTGATAGAGAAAACAGCAAAGCTGAGAGTTGACAACTCTGTCTTTCCTTACCATCTAACAGTATGCCATCTGCCACACGCCCTGGGCCTATCCTTTCCTTGTTCTCCATCCAAAAGAAACAGCTTTCAAAGCACTATTTTGCTGTCTTTGGAGTATTTTTTGTTGTTGTTTTTCAGATTCAGCCTCTTTGCTGCATTATACCTGCAGATTCGAGCCAAAGTTTTATCCTGGATTACATGTTCCTTTTTTAATCTTATGTGTCCTTCTAAAATCTGGCCCAGTAGAGGGTTTCCTGTGCTGATTTCTACTGACATTGTATTCAACAAACAAAGGCTGAGCTGAATCACTCAATTTTATTTCCTTTTCTTGGAGGAGTAATTTGTAATTTTTTAAAATTCAAATTAATATGAGGGAACAAATTTTTAGGTTACATAGTTTTGACTTCTAAGGTCGAGTTCAAGGGCTGGTTGAGCCCTTCACCCGGGGGCATGCCGAACACTTTCACATTGTGCACATTAGGTGAGATCTTGCCAATTGCTCCCCCTCTCCTTCCTCCTCCTTCTCCATGGAATATACTTGTTTTTCTATCATGTGAGCATGTAGTTGTGTATATATTGGTTTCAAATTAGTATTGAGTACCTTGGATATTTGTTTCTCCATTCTTGTGATACTTTACTAGGAAGAATGTGTTTCAGCCCCATCCAGGTAAACACAAAAGATGTAAAGTTTCTATCTTTTCTTATGGCTGAACAGTACTCTGTGGTATACGCATGACACAGTTTGTTAATCCATTCATGGGTCCACGGGCATTTGATTGCTTCCACAACTTAGCAATTGTGAACTTAGCTGCAATAAACATTCTAGTCTTTGTGGTAAAATGATTTTTGGCTACAGTTCATTTTTTAGCCTTTTCTTCAGTAGTCAAAAGAACTTTGGAGGATCTTTGGACATGGAATTACATGTAGGTTTCTACAGAATCTGTCTTCCCAAAGTGCTGGGGATTGTGACTGTGTCCTTGCTCCTAACTCCAACAGTGCACCAAGACATTCCTCTACGATTTCCACCAATTCTCAGCCACCCATTAGATGCCTTCCTTGTGGGCTCTGATGGAGGTGTACTACATACACCCTCACTGTGTGTGCAGTAGCAGGGAGTGAAAGAGGCATGGGCTTTGAGGCCAATCAGACTTGGCCCTCCACTTTCAAATGTGTGACACTGGCCAAGTAAGCTCATGTCTCTTTGCTTTGGTCTCCTCCTATGGAGGATGGTAGTACCTACCTCATAAATTGGTTAGGGAATCCAATGAGATAATGCATGTAAAATGCTTAGCAATGTGCTGGTCACATAGTAAAGATTCAGTAAACTGCACCATTGTCATTACTATATTATTGTCTCTTAGAGTAGGTTCTGTTGTCCCACATGGATTATTTTCTATTCACCTTTAAAACTCAGCCAGAGCGCAACCCCTCACTTGATTATATATGGCTAAACTTTGTCTTGTAATTTAGTTGAGATTAACAAAAAATCTTAAATAACTTTTTGGGGTGGGACCTCTTGTAAACAAAAAGGGACATGGGTGTGTGGATCACCAGCACTTCTCGGGAAGACTGGAGTACCCAGTGCCTATGCAGATGGTTTGCTTAACCTTACCTCCACCTGGTTCCACGGCTGCTATTGTACAGAAAGCCCTTTCAGGGCAGGAATGTAACTCCCATGACCAGCTATGAACCAGGATGCAGCTAAAAAGCAGTGGCTGCAAGGCAAGCTGCCTCTGGCTGTAGTAGAATGGCCCGATTATCAGCCCTTTACTCTCACCCTTTGCTTGGGTCCACTGTCAACTGGTTATTCCTTTGCTCTTGCATCCTCGTATCATGCTTTTTCCTAGACAAAATGTAAGTATTCTACTTGCTAAGGTGGAATAATCAAAACCTAAGACAAAACAACAACTTTTTATTAATAGGGTCATTTACATTCACCCACTTCTGCCCAAGAGCACTCTCAAAAATGCAAAGCAAATTATGCCAGTCTCTGCTGGAACTCTCCACAGTCAAGTTCAAACTACCAAGCCTGGTACGTCTTAGTCCTGGCTTGCCTTAGGGTGACTGGCATGTGATGGTCAATGACTTTTTTCTGAATGAATAATAACAGAGAACAAGTGAACTATCTGTTCTTTAAAGTCATACTTTAAAAAAAAATTTTGCTTTTGTAGGTAATACTGAATACTTCTCTGATTGTGTATTGGTGTGTGGTTTCTCCCAAGTTGAGTCTTGTTTTGCTGTTGGATTCTTAACTAATCCTTTAGATGTGATTTTCCACCTCTTTAGAATCTATGAGAAGTCCTGATTGGATGTTTAGCTCAAATTTTAAAATGTATTCTTCATCCTCACTGATGATCTGGCAATAAGAGAGCCTTGGAGAGAGCAGAAAGGAATGCTCAGTAGACCTGCACAGGGCACATCAGCAGGCTGGCTGGGGGTCAGCCCCTGACCCTTGTTCTCTGGCCTCTGGTCAGCTCTAGCTTTGGGGCGGGTCCACAGTCCTGTTTCACTGAAGTTTCTATCAGCCTTTGGTACCCAGAGCTCTAGGTACACTTCCTTCAAAACAGGCCCTTTACATAGGATGATGATAACCCAGAAAGCCACGCTGTGGATCTGGCCTGACTCAATCCTGCTGAACCCAGGGTGCTAGTAGCTGGCTCAGGAGTCCATTCTGGGGCAAGAGGTTGCAGCTGAAAAACGAAAATTCTAGCCCTTCCCTTTAAAACTGTTTTGTTGTGTTTTTAGCTGCATATCTAGGTATGATAAACAAAAAATTAGTTTTTCTTACTTGTTAGCTTTATTAAAATGGTATCAACCGGTACAGCCTCCTGCAATTCGCTTGTTTTAAATTCAATATTACAGCGTGAAATGCATCTGTGTTGCTCACTGATTTTCACTGCTATACGTATAATATTCCATTCCATGATGCTACCACAAAACTCCATTTTCCTGGGCAGGGATATCTGTGTGTTCTTGGAGTTCTGCTCTTACGAACGAGGCTGCTATACATACCCTTGTATGTCTGTTCTGCTTCACGTGACGTTTGTTGGGACATACACATAGAGATAAATTATTGAATGGTAAGACATGTAATGTCCAGTTTTATAGCATAAAGCTAAATTGTTTTCTAAAGGGTGTCAATTTATGCTCCCACTAACATTGAATGAGAATGTCTCTTATTCCTACTCCTTGCCAAATACTTAGTAACATCAGATTTTTCAAATTTTGACTATTTAGCAGTTTAAAATAGTTTTTTATTGTAGCCTGAATTTATATTTTCCTAATTGCTAATGAGATATCTTTCCTCTATGTTGATTGGCCATTTAGTATTCTTATTCTATGAAACATACATTTATATAATTTGCCTACATTTACATTGGGGCGTCTGTCCATTTCTTGTTGACTTTCACAGTTTGGGCATATTCTGGAATACTAATTCTTTTTCAGTGATATTTGTTGCAAATGCAGTTGGTCTTTTGTATCGAAGGGCTCTGAATTCTCAACTTCAACTGACCATAGATTGAAAATATTCAGGAATAAAAAAAGGAGGGTTGTGTCTGTGCTGAGCATGTACAGACTTACTTCTTGTCATTATTGTTACTTGTCAAGTAACAACAGTATTACAACTATTTACACAGCATTTACATGGTATTAGATATTATAAGTAATCTAGAGATTATTGAAAGTACCTGGGAGGATGTGAGTGGGTTATACGCAAAGACTGTACCATTTTACATCAGGACTTGAGCATCTGAGGATTTTGGTCCCTCGCGGGTAATGAGGGATGACCTCGTTTTCCGAACTAGTGGTTTTTCTTTTCATTTCCTTTATGGTGTCTATCGATCACCAACTTGAGGTGAAAAAAAGAGTCTTAACTTCTCAAGTTCCATTTTTCACAGTAAAGTCTTTAATCTTTATGGAATTGATTTGTTTGTATGTTATAAAGTAAAACCTAATTTCATTTTTTTTTTTCTGTATGGAAAATCTATAGGCTGAGAATTACTTATTTCCTGTGATCTGCAGGGCTATTGCTGGCTTATATCAAGTTTTCATATAGGTGGGATTATGTTTCGGTCCATTGGTGACATGAGTAAAGTATTCAAATTGGTTCCATAAAAGTGGTGCACATTTTTTTGGTTAGATTTACTCCTAGGTATCTTCTGGGTTTGATGTTAACGTAAGTAGTATCTTTGTTATTTCATTTTCCAGGTGCTTGATGTTGAGATATAGAAATGCAATTAATTTTCATGGTTTGATCTTAAATCCAGTCACCATATGGAAGGCAGCCTTATCTTATTACTGATTTTAAAAGAAATGTTTCTACTCAACAATGATGTTTACTAAAGAGTTTGGGACAATATCCTTTAGATTAAGAAAGTTCTATCCTTTTCTATTGCTGTTTTTTGCTAAAAGTTTTTATCTCAAATGGGTGAATTTTGTCAACGGATTTTTCTTCTTTTATATAAGGTTTTCCTTTATAGTTTTTCCATATGGTAGCTGTTAAATCACACTTAGATTGCCAAAATTTAAAATTACTGGAATCAAGTATTCATTATATTGTTCTATCTTTTTTAATCTTTGCCGTATCTGTAGTTATATCTGCCCTTTTCATTCCTTCCTTGTTTTCAACCTTATTTTTAAAAATCAATTTAAGAGCATTGTCTTGAGGCTTGAATTAGTCATTTCAACATTTGGCTTTAAGCGAGGCCACAGACTTTCTACACAGTGGCCAGTGAAACTAGAACAGTGTGGATACATAATAAATGGATTTGTTTATTTCAAATTTCAACATATTAGGGTGGTACAAATGTTTTTGTTACATGCTTAGAGTCAGGACTGTAAGTAAATGTGCCCATCAACTGAATAATGCTCCCTGTGCTCCTTAGGTGGGTTTTTGCCTCTCCTTTTCCCATCCCCCACTTGATTTCCAATCACTTTTACTTTCCTCTGTGCACTTATATGCCCAACTGTTAGTTTCAATTGATTAGAGAGTGCGTGTGGTGTTTATTATTTTTTTTCCTAGGATAATGGTCTCTAGTTCCTTCCAAATTGCTATAAAAGGCATTAATCCATTCTTTCTTATGACTGACTAGTACTCCATGGTATACATACACTATATTTTGTTAGTCCACTTTTGAATTGATGGACACTTGAGTTGATTCCAGATCTTTGTCATTATGAATTGTGCTGCAATAAACATTTGACTACAGGTATCTTTTTGATAAAATGCTTCTTTTCCCTTGGGTAGATACCCAGTTTGGGATTACTGTATTGAATGGTAGGTCTACTTTTAGTTCTTTGTGAAATCTCCATACTGTTTTCCACAGGGGGTGTACTAATTTGCTGTCATCCCACCTACAGCATACAGATGTTCCTTTCTCTCTGCATCCATACTAGCATCTATTGTTTTTTGACTTTTGAATACAAGCTGTAAGGTGATATCTCATTGTGGTTTCAATTTGCATTTTTCTGCTGATTAGTGATGTTCAGCATTTTTTTCATGTTTCTTAGCCTTTTGTCTGTCTTCCTTCAGAAAACTTGTGTGTCTTTTGCCCACTTTTTAATGGACTGTTTGCTGTTTTTTCTTGCTGATTCATTTAAGTTCTTTGTAGATTCTGAGCATTAGCATTTTATTGGATATGTAGATTGTGAACATTCTCTTCAGTTCCGTATATGTTGTCTATTTACTCTGTCAATTCTTTCCTTAGCTGTAAGATAAATGGACTATTGATATTTGTTGAATGAGGCAATCTTCTTCTACAGACTGTGAGTATCCTTACACATTTTTGCTGAGTGCACCAAACTATGAGGCCCAACAATCCTCTGACTCTGAGCTGTTCCTACAACTGGTCAGTCAGATGATTTGAGAAGTCAGGAAACCACCGTGTGGCCACTGCACAACTACTTGTTACCTGGGAAAGGGGACTGGCTCATTCACAGCTTGCTATAAAAGCTGCTGGTTTCTCTTCCCTGGCCTCCTTATCTCTGGGACAACCCAATGCATATGCAGGTGCCATCTAGGTCTATCACATCACACATCCTAGGACTTGGGAACAGGCAGCTTCACTACCACGCTGATGTTTCTGCTGTTTGCTGTGCCGTAAGTCCTAAACTCCCTTGCTCTGATGCACTGAATTTCCTTGTTTACTTTCAGCACCTATAGAGTTGTGGCAAACTAACCTAAATTCCTTGCCTACATAATGATCAACTTTGGAGTTTTGTTACTCCTAGCCATTCTCTATAAGGTTGAAACTCTTTTTTTTTTTTATTATAGATAAAAATATGCACCATAGATGTGGCCCGACCCATTACCCTCCCTCCACCCAAACCTCCCCCCTCCCTTCCGCTTCCTTGGTCCTTTCCCCATAGTCTTGTGCTATAGTTGGGTTATAGCCTTCATGTGAAAGCTATAGTTTAGCTTCATAGTAGGGCTGAGTACATTGGATACTTTTTCTTCCATTCCTGGGATACTTTGCTAAGGAGAATAT
>CAUYPK010046202.1:0-41892 GCA_963574355.1 Loris lydekkerianus
GAATACAGCAATGTCTCAGGCTACAAAATCAACACCCATAAATCTGTAGCCTTTATATATACCAACAATAACCAAGCTGAACAAACAGTCAAGGACTCTATTCCTTTCACAGTAGTGCCAAAGAAGATGAAATATTTGGTAGTATACGTAACAAAGACATGAAAGATTTCTACAAAGAGAACTATGAAATTTTAAGAAAAGAAATAGCTGAAGATGTTAACAGATGGAAAAACATACCATGCTCATGGCTGGGAAGAATCAACATTGTTAAAATATCTATACTACCTAAAGTAATGTATAATTTTAATGCAATTCCTATTAAAGCTCCATTGTCATATTTTAAAGACCTTGAAAAAAATAATACTTCATTTTATATGGAATCAGAAAAAACCTTGAATAACCAAAACATTACTCAGAAATATAAACACAGCAGGAGTGGGATGACTGCACAATAGAGGAATCACGCTACCAGACCTGAGACTGTACTAGAAATCGACAGTGATCAAAACAGCATGGTACTGGCACAAAAACAGAGAAGTAGATGTCTGGAACAGAATAGAGAACCAAGAGATGAATCCAGAGAAGTAGATGTCTGGAACAGAATAGAGAACCAAGAGATGAATCCACCATTATTTGATCTTCGACAAGCCAGTTAAAAACATTCAGTGGGGAAAAAATTCCCTATTTAACAAATGGTGCTGGGTGAACTGGCTGGCGATCTGTAGAAGACTAAAACTGGACCCACGCCTTTCACCATTAACTAAGATAGACTCTCACTGGATAAAAGATTTAAATTTAAGACATGAAACTATAAAAATACTTGAAGAAAGTGCAGGGAAAACTCTTGAAGGATTCGGCCTGGATGAATACTTAATGAGGAGGACTCCCCAGACAACTGAAGTAGTATCAAAAATACATTACTGAGACCTGATCAATCTGAATAGATTCTTAACAGACAAGAACATAGTAATTAAATCAAGCAGACAGCCCTCAGAACGTGAGAAAATATTTGAAGGTTATACCTCTGATAAAGGTCTAATAACCAGAATCCACTGAGAACTCAAACATATTAGCAAGAAAAGATCAAGTGATCCCGTCTCAGGGTAGGCAAAGGACTTGAAGAGAAACTTCTCTAAAGAAGACAGACGTCCAATGTACAAATGCATGAAAAAAAGCTCATCATCCTTAATCATCAGAGAAATGCAAATCAAAACTACTTTGTGATACCACCTAACCCCAGTAAGAGTAGCCCACATAACAAAATCCCCAAACCAGAGATGTTGGCGTGGATGTGGAGAAAAGGGCACACTTCTACACTGCTGGTGGGAATGTACACTAATACATTCCTTTTGGAAGGGTATTTGGAGAATACTTAGAGATCTAAAAATAGGCCTGCCATTCGTTCCTATAATACCTCTACTAGGTATATACCCAGAAGACCAAAAATCACAATATAGCAAAGACATCCGTACCAGAATGTTTATTGCAGCCCAATTCATAATCGCTAAGTCATGGAAGAAGCCCAAGTGCCCATCAACCCATGAATGGACTAGCAAATTGTGGTACATGTATACCATGGAATATTATGCAGCCTTAAAGAAAGATGGAGCCTTTACCTCTTTCATGTTTACATGGATGGAGCTGGAACATGTTCTTCTTAGCAAAGTATCTCAGGAATGGAAGAAAAAGTATCCAATGTACTCAGCCCTATTATGAAGCTAATTTATAGCTTTCACATGAGGGCTATAACCCAACTATAGCACAAGACTATGAGGAAAGGGCCAAGGGAGGGTTAGGGAGGGGGAAGGTTAGGGTGGAGGGAAGGTAATAGGTGGGGCCACACCTACAGTGCATCTTAGAATGGGTACAGGTGAAACCCACTAAATGCAGAATACAAATGTCTACATACAATAACTAAGAGAATGCCATGAAGGCTACGTTGAACAGTTTGATGAGATTATTTCAGATTGTATATGAAATCGGCACATTGTTACCCTTGATTGCACTAATGTACATAGCTATGATTTAATAATAAAAATAAATAAATAAAAAATAAAAAAAACAAAGTTAGGTGCAAAAAAAAAAAAAAAAAAAAGACCTCCGTTGAATATGGCTTTGTAAATTTTATCTCCTGTAAATGAATGTTGATTGGCATAAAGTAGTTGGTGTGTATTAAATGTATAAAGTGACTTTAAAAATTTCATAAAAAGCTTTTTCCCCTTAACAATTTACCTAATCCATTTAAAAATACCTTTTAGATGACAAAGAATTGCTAAAAAGGAATACTGAGAGAAAAAGGTAAATACAGGCAGTAGATCCTCTGGCCCATACCCACACTGGGACAGGAAGAGACAAGTAAAAAAACACTGGCAAGTAAAGTCCCCAGCCAATTTTAGCAAAACCCAAGATAAGACCTGGAGCTTCTCAGTTCACCACCTCCTTTTCACAGTGGTAACAAGAAAGAAAATATTAATAGATGAGACATGCATATGTTTGAGACTGTGTGATTTATTTGCACTAGCTGCAACCAGAGATGTAGCAGCAATTAGAAAGTATAAATGATATCCTGAGTTTCTGTGCACACAAGGGCACTTTAACTGTGTGCACACAAAAACCCAACCCAAACCCTTGTGGCAAATACTGAAGATGAGATTGGGAGACACTTGCTCAATAGACAAAAGGTGTGTCTATTTTTGTCTATTGAGCAAGTTTCTCCCAATCTCCTCTTCAGTATTTGCCACAAGATGACTAGATTACTTGTTGTCTGTGCTTTATTAACTTTCCAAGTTAGTATGTACAGCTGTTCCATTTTACTATTATGACATGTAGAGGGTGAACTTCTAGTGAAGTATTTGGGATTGTGTTAGTTTACTGAGGTAGATGGTGCCATTTTTTCCTAGGACCTGGGTTCTATTTGGTTGAACTCTATCTATGGTCTTGACTTGTCCCATACTTAAAGTCACAAGTGTTGGTAAATAATAGAATATATGCGTGTTTCCTATGACTAGAAACCATTCTCCAACATTCTTCCAGTGTATTTTGTTTTTCATTTGTTAAAAATATAGCCATTATAATCTTTTATAACACCTTAATTAAATCATATATCTATACATACATATACAACTTTAATACCAACACTATGTGGTTCTTTAACATACATATTTAAAACATTATTACTTTCCCAGAATAAAAAATTTCTGATATGATAAAATTCCCTTCTCTCTATCATTTCCCAGATAATTCCTTTGCTCTGTTTGATTAAAATGGATAAGGTACAGAAGAAAAAAAAAGGCTAATTGGTAAAGCTAAAGAATAAGTTAGTAAATTTTACCTAGGCTTTACAGTAAATACAGTCATCTATGTGGTTTGCATGTTAAAATAAGTTTTTGTCCTCATATCTTTGATAGAAAAGTCTTAATGTACTTCGCCTACTTTTTATAAAACTATTAGATGTTCCATCTTCATTTCATATAATGTGAATTTGACCAAGTAACAGACACTATTTGAACAGAAAGTAATAGCCACTATGGGGTTATCATGTCTAAATTTAAAGACAATGCAGAATATTTTATTACTCAAATTTAGAAAATATGCATTGCTGAAGTTATTAGTGTCTAAAATAAGTATAATTATAATCTATTAATTCACATACAGTAGGACGTCTATAAGTTAACTGCCCACAGGACTGTAACACACTAGTCAACCCATGTAGGTGGTTAATGTAAGGAACTAGGCCTGCTGTACTGTATATACATGTGATGTCTGTGTGGTCAATGAAAATTAGGTCAACTTAATGAGGTGATCAGTGTGGGGAGGTGGTCAACTATGGAGATTCTACTGTATATTATAGCATTTAGAAAAGCTTATAAGAAGGAATTAAACCTCCATCAGTGAGGGTGAAGCTGTAGCCTAATATGTTTTCAAATTTAGAAGGGAATTTCTAAAGAGTACATTTACCATAAAATGACAAGGTGAGAACAGATAGTAGACTTTATGTAACGTAGCTTTATTTTAAGGAATTATTTTTCAAAAATATGGCTTGCTAGAATGTGTGACTGAAATGAACTTAAAATTCATGATTAAAATTTCCATTTCTCAGTATCTATTTTAGCGAAGTATTAGATCATGTGTGTTTGACCTAGAGTGCATCTTCTAAGGGATTTTACACATAGGCCTCAGGGTCCTTGACCCTCCTAAAATTATATGCAAAAATCTATAAAAAAGGGAAAAGTTTCCAGGGAGAGATCCTGTATCTTATATCGTAGTTTCAAAAAGGTCTATAATGACTCCTCTCTCCCTCCAAAAAGTTACAAACTAGTGGAGAAAATGATTTCCTAGAGCTCTTTGGTACCAGCACTAAGAGTAAGGATGCACATAAATTTCCTTCTTTAATGCCAGGTATAGTGAGCAAAAGTAATCTATATAAATTGATATGAACGGCAAATAGAATAAATTGCAAACAAATAAAATCCCACTGCCTCCTTTTTAAACATTTGTACCTAAATAAATGATCATTTTTTAGATAATTCTTCCTTGAGAAGTTTTCCTACTAAGATTGGGGTGCACAGCCAGGAAAATGATTGAACTCTTACTTAGAGGTGATATACTTTCATCTTCTTACATATCATTTGAATTTAAAATCACCAACCCTCCCTATCCCCCTTCCCCATATTCTTAGGTTATAACTGAGTTATAGCTTTCCTATGAAAGCCATAAATTAGTTTCATAGTAGGGTTGAGTACATTGGATACCTTTTCTTCCATTCTTGAGATACTTTACTAAGAAGAATATGTTCCAGAGGGAGGGGGGAGGTTGGACAGAGGGATGGTGATTGGTGGGATTACACCTGCCGTGCATCTTACAAGGGTACATGTGAAACTTATTGAATGCAGAATATGACTGTCTTAACACAATAACTAAGAAAATGCTGGCAATGCTATGTTAACCAGTGTGATGAAAACGTGTCGAACTGTTTATAAAACCAGTGCATGGTGCCCCATGATCGCATTAATGTACACAGCTATGATCTAATACTAATAAAAGTAAAAAGTAAAAAATAAAATAAAATCACTAACCCAAGAGAAAAATCCCATTTTTGATGATATGATTCAGAAAGCTTGGTTCTTCAAATAAAGTTGACTTACGTGACATTTAAAACTAGATTTTCTTTGTCTTGCCGAAGCATTGTTGTTAACACTGCTCTTATTGTACTTCAGTAAGGTTATTGAAAGATTAAAACTTAGGTTTCATTATCAGAAAAGCTAAAACTATTGTTATTATAGCTTAGTTTTTGTGTTATATGTTTGGCTTACAGAGGAGTACGCTATAAACTAAATAAATGAGTCACTTACCAAAGCCTGTTTATGACCTTTTTAAATCCAGAAAACATGCTGCTGTTAATTCATTTTTTGTAGGATCCTAAGTCAACATGTCTTTATGCCTCTTGAGTAATCCTTGGCACAGAACAGAGCAGTAAATCATATTTTATTTCTGCAAGATGGCAGAAGCCACGGAGTTATACGATACTTTTACATCACTTCTCCAAATTCTCACTTGCAAATCTATGATCTAGAGATGATGACGGAATTTTAGAGTTGGCCTTTGCCGTAATAATCAATAAAACAAATGGCGAATCCAGCCCTCCTTTTCACCCTACCCTTTCTTCCCCTCAACTCTTTGTTGTTAGCTTTTCCTCTTGAAGGTCAGTGTGTCTAGATATAAAATGCTCAGCTTGCACATTATTTTCTTGAGCACCTTGTAGTTGTTGGTCTGTGTGTTCCTATGTTAAATTTAAGATCATATACCTTAGCTTTGACTGTTCTGGATTAATTTCACCTGTATTATGGTGTTCCTTTTCACCTGTATTATGGTATTCCTTTTCAGTATATAAGTTCAGTCTTTTATTTATTTCAGGAATGTTTTATAAAATTATATTTTTTCAAATTTGTTTCATTTTGTTTTTCTTCAAAGGTTTCACTTATAGATGCAACCCTCTTTCCTTGGCTGTCTTATATAGTTATCTGTTTCTTTTTTGGCCCCCTTTTTATTTCTTTCATTACTTTTAGGTCATTTTGTCTGCTTGTCTCATTTTACGAGTTACATTTCCTCATCTTCTGATGTCTGGCCCTCTTTTCCCGGATACCTTCCATATCTGTAGTGCTAGTTTCATGGCCATACTTGCCTCTTTATTTTTTAATTTCCTGTTGGAAAACTGGCATCATTTTCATTTGCAGGGAGTTTTGATGGTTTAAAACATTGTTTTTAATTGCTCTTTGGTATTGATGGTATTGATGGTGTGTTTCCTCTTTTTAATTGTTGGCTCCTTGGCTTTCTAAAAATTAAACTTTACTTTTTAAAAATGTTTTAGATTTATAGAAAAATTATGAAGATAGCAGAGAGAGTTCTTATATATCCCTATCCCCAGTTTTCTCTATTAATCTCACATTACCATGGCATATGTGTCATGATGAGCCAATGGTGATACGCTATTATTAGCTAAAGTTCATAAGTTACTCAGATTTTTAATTTATTTTAAATTAATGGCCTTTTTCTTTTCCAGGATTCTACTCAGGCTACCACATCACGTTTTAAGGGGCTTTCTCCTTAGACTTCCCTTGGCTGTGATAATTTTTTAGACTTTTCTTGTTTTTGATGACCTTGACAGTTTTAAGGAGTACTTGTTAGATATTTTATAAAATGACAATTGGATTTCTTTGCTATTTTTCTCATGATTAGACTAGAGTTATGGAGCTTTGGGGAGGAAGATCAAAGGGGTAAATTTCCATTTTTATTAGTCACATAAAGCATATATCCTGTCAACCATTTACTGTTGATGTTGACCTTGATAATCTGATTGGGAAAGAGTACTTGCCAGATTTCTCTACCACAAAGTAACACTCTTTTCTCCTTTTCTATACTGTGATATTTAGAGGCAAGTCATTATGTCCAGGCAACTCTCAGGGAGTAAGAAGTTATACTCAGCTTTAAAGTAGAGTGTCTATATAAATTATTTGGATTTTTCCTGCAAGTAAGGATTATCTCTTCTCCCTTACATCATTTATTTATTCAACCATTTCTATCATTGTTAACTTAGGTTTATTTATTTTGTATTTTGGGCTATAATCCAGTACTGTTACTTTATTTATTTTGTTGCTGAAATTGATCCACTTGGCCATTGGGAGTTCCCTCAGTCAGCTCTTGTGTCCTTTTGACATATCCCCATCATTGTGTGTTATTCATTTATTTGCACTTCTTACTTAGTATTACAAGCAGTTCTCTGATTTTCTTGTGTATTTACTGCCTGAGTCCTAGAATCTGCCATTTCATAAGGAGCCCTGGTTTTGTTTATTGGAGAATGGTATTAGAAAAAACCACAACAAATAAGTAAGCAAGATGATGGATGTGTTAATAGTTCAATATAATCATTTTACATTGTATATCAAATCAGTACACTGAACCCTATAAATCAATCAATGTACACAGTTATGATTTATTTAAAAAAAAAAAAAAAGAATTCAGGGGCGGTGCCTGTGGCTGTGGCTCAAAGGAGTAGGGCACCTGCTCCATATGCCGGAGGTGGCAGGTGGCAGGTTCAAACCTAGCCCTGGCCAAAAAACAAACAAACAAACAAACAAACAAACAAACAAACAGAAAAGCAAAAATTCAGTCCTCTATGTGCTTGTTCTTAGAGTGCTGGTGCTTCTAGGCCCTCTCAGATGACAGAAGAAAGAAATACATGTGTGTGTACTACCTTGGGTATGGATACATATGTGTAAATACTTCTGTATGTAACCCTTGCATCTATATTTGAAAAACATGATTTCATACCAATGTCTGCAACTCCAATCTATTACCACATGAATCATTCCAGCCTCTGTCCTTTTCTTATAGGTGTCTTCCCACTCCAATATTGAGAAACCTGGGTCTAGCCATCTACTATCCATTTACTAATTGTTCAATTCCAAGATATATGTACTATGTGTACTAGCATCAGAATTGTTAATGAATACCACACCCATTGTTTATAAAAGTTGTCAAGTAAAGTACAGTGGTTATGTGCATTTTTTTCTGAACTGTTATAGACTCCCCTCGTTTCCAAAGTTTCATTGATCAGTAACTTTTTCCCTCATCTCCTTGTTTCATTTACTTTTAATACAGTAGATAATTGTCACATGTGGCATTTTGTTCTCATTGCATTTTTCAAAATTTGTATACACTAAAGTTAACTGTTGGTGATGTAAAATTGTATGGATTTTGACAAATGCATGGTATCATGTATCTGCCATTACAGTATCATACAGAAGACTTTTATTTCTCTAAAAATTCCCTATCCTTCACAAACTTAACTTTCCCTCCTTCTTCCTAAATTCTTGACAACCACTGAAATTTTTACTACTGCTATAGTTTTGTCTTTTGCAAGATGTACTATGGTTGGAAATACGCACTATGTAGTCTTTTCGGATTTTCCTCAGCAATACGCATTTATGATTCATCTATGTTTATGGCTTGATAGCATGTTTTTCTTTCTGTCTCTCTTTTTTCTTTCATTCTTTTCTTTTTTCTTCATGTTGCTGAATGATAGTTTATTGTGTAGATGTACTTTTTTTCATCCATCATAGTTATGGTTGCCTCCAGTTTTTGGTGGTTATGAATAAAGCTGCTACAAACATTCATGTACAGATTTTGTGCTGACATATGCTTTCAAATCAACATGATTGCTGGATCATATGGTAAAACTATGTTTAGCTTGTAAGAAACTGCCAACCTCTTTTCCAAAGTAGTAGCATGATTTTTCTTTCCCAACGGCAATAATAGTGAATTCCTGTTGCTCCATATCCTCACCCGCAATTGATAATGCCAGTTTTTTGGATTTTAACTCTTCTCATAGTTATGTAGTGGTATTCACTGTTGTTTTACTTTGCAATTCCTTGGTAATAAATGACATTAAGCATCTCTCTTTTTTACCATCTGTGTATCTTCTTTGGTCAGGTGTTTGCTAAGAACTTTGACCCATTTTTGACTTGGTTTGTTTCTTTATTATTGAATTTTTAGGGTTCTTTATATATCTTGGATATGAGTCCTTTATCAGATATGTGTTTTGCAAATATTTTCTCCTGGTGTCTGATTTATATTTTTATTCTTTTAACAGTATCTTTCACAGAGTGAGATAAAGTCCAAGTTTTCAATTTTTTCCATGAGTCATGCTTTGGTGTTTTATTGAAAACCTCAGTGGCATACCCAAAGTACCTGCATTTTCACCTATGTTTTCTTGTAAATGTTTTACAGTTTTGGATTTTACAGTTAGGTCTATAGTTCACTCTGAGTTGATTTTTGTGACAGGTGTAAAATGTGTGTCTTAAGTTCATTGTTTCACATATAGACATCCAGTGGTTTCAGCAGTGTTTGTTGACAAGTCCATACTTTCTCCATGAAATTGCCTTTGCTCCTTTGTCAAAGATCAATTTTGTCATGTCCAGTCTAGTGATGAACTTATCAAAATTTGTGTAGGATCTCTGTTCTGTTTCTTTGATGTACATGTCGATGCTTTCACTGATAGATTCCTGGCTTGATTACTATGGCTTTGTAGTTAAGTCTTGAAATTGGGTAGTAAAAATTCTCAAATTTTGTTCCTTTTTTCCAGTATCATCTTGGCTGTTCTAGGTCTTTCTATTTAATGTTATATAGTCTCTCTTAGCTTATTAGCATTTTGTACTTTAAAATTTTTTGTAATGCTCGCCCTAGATATTGCAGTATATATTTACAACTAAAGTAAGTTTACATTCAAATAACACTGTATCACTTCATGGGTGGGGCAGGTGCCTTGTCACAAAGTATTACTCATTTGTTCCTCTTATCTCTTATGAAATTGTTAGCATTCATTTTACTATTCAGATGCTATAATCATTTAATACATTGTCACTATCACTACTTTAAACAAACATTTACCCATTCAATCGATTGAAAATAAGAAAAACCAAATATTATAGTTTACCTTCATTCCTTCTCTGATGATTTTCCTCATCATATGAAGATCTGACCCAGGGGATTTTTCTTCTCTCTGTAGTACTTCTTTTAACATTTCTTTCAGAAGAGCTCTGTTGACAATTAATTCCTTCAATTTTTATTTGTCTGAGAAAGTGTTTATTTCTTCTTTTTTAAAGAATGCTATTTATGGATATAGAATTCTATGTTGGCGTTTTTCTCTTTCAGCACTTTCAAATTTTCACTTCACTCTCTTCTTGATTCCATGGTTTCTGATGTTATTCCTATTTTTCTCCTCTATAGTTAGAGTTTTATTTGCTTGGCTTCTTTGAAGATTTTCTCTTTGTTTTTGGTTTTCCCCAGTTTGAATATGATACATGTAGATGTAGATATTTTGGTCTTTATTCTACTTGACATTCTCTGAGTTTCCTGGCTCTGGAGTTTGGTGACTGTCATTAAGTTTGAAAAAGTTGTATCCATTGTTCCTTTCAACAGTTCCTTTGCTCAATTATTTCTTCTCCTTCTGGTATTCCAATTACAATGATGCTATACTTTTAAAAATTGCACCACTATCCTTGGATGTTTAATTCTATTTTTTTTAAATTCTTTTTTCCTTTTGCATTTTAGTTTGGAAAAGTTTCTATTATTTTCAAGCTACTGTTTCTTTTATGATGTCCAGTCTACTGATGAGCTTATCAAAGGTACTTTGCATTCTTTATTTTTGTTATAATGATTTTAATTTCTGGCATTTCCTTTTGATTCTTTCTTAGATGTCTATCTTTTTACCTGTTTACATTATCCATCTGGCATGTTGCTTATTTTTTCCATTACAGTCCTTAATGTATTCACCATATTTATTTTAAATTACCCATCTGATAATTCTAAAATCGATGTCACATCTGAATCCAGTTCTGATGCTTACTATGTTTCTTCAGACTACTTCTTTCCTTTTAGCTCACCTTGTAATTTTCTGTTGAAATCCAGAGACAATATATAGGTTGATAGGAACTGCAATAAATCATCTTTTAGTGTTTGTTTTATGTTAATCTGTTAAAAGCTGGGCTATGTCTTGTGTTTTCTGTAGCTGTAGTTACCAAAAGCTTCAAATTCCTTTGGGGTCTTTGTTTTTGTCTCTTTAGTTAGTGTCTTTGGTTTTCCCTAAGAACTCCGCCTCTGGATACATCTTGCAGCTCTTTTAGTTTTAATCTATTATTCTAGTGTCCTGGTGGTGTGGTGGTAAGGTGTGAGAGGGAAAGAATTCTATAATCTTACAATTAAATCTCATTCTTTTTGTAAGCCTGTGTCTTGGGCTATGACCTCGTAAAGTGTTTTTTAGTTTTCTTTTCTCCCATTTAGTTGAGACAGACTAGAGGAAGATGAAGTCAAAGAATGCCCTTCCCCTGAATGTAATAAAACTATAGTAATATCCTTCCTCTTGGGGAATATTCCTTTGTTATGAAGAATGCGCTGGGTATATTTCACAATGATTACACTTTTGCTTTCTTTTTCAAGAGTCATGAGGGGCTTCTTCTTGGATCTTCACTATGAGAACATTGTGGGGTTCCTGGAGGTAAAACCTACAAAAGGAAGGCCCCAAGACTTTCTAATTTTCATCCTCTTTTACATAGCCTCCAGATTTCATCTGTCTCTCAGGATTTCAGGGTGACTTGCCTTGCAACCTCAGTTCTCTGATAGATCTAAGAGAAGTCATCAATTTGTTGCTTGTTCAGCTTTTTCTTTTTATGAGGATGTAGTGATGACTTCTGAGCTCTTTATATGTCAAAGCTGAAACTGAAAGTCTGTTTATTTTTATTCTTGTGACCAAATGGGAATGATAAACATTGTCCTGCACAGGCTATTTTCAGGTGGCTCCTCCTTGTTTGAAGTGTGCAGCTGAGTGGTGATGGCGGGTGAGTTTCCAAGGTTTTTCTGCTTCCTTCTTTGTTGCTACAATCATGGCCTATTTTCGTGTTAACAGGGCTGTGTAGCCTACCTTCCTCCAGCTCAGAACCTAACTGGATGTTTCGGTACTCCCATTTCCATCCCTGAACTCCTTAGAGTCCTTCACTGGCTGCTAAATACCAGGAGATATACCCCTGTCTTTCAAGACATACTTTCCCCCCAGAAGGTGGCACTTTTGTGATTTGCCTTGTCTGGGGTTCCACTCAGAATCTTCATGCCATGTTATATTTAATTTCTGTTAAAATAGGTCTTACTTAGAGTGGGATGTGTGTTGGTTTCTGACATTTGATACCAAAAGGCCTTCTCGCTACTCTCTATTCTTCCCCACTACACTGTGAAAGCTTTCTGCATAAGACTTGCTGATCTTAGTTTCTTTTGGCCACACTTACACATAATTTGGAGTTTGTGGATTTTTCTCTGTCTCCTCCTTTCACCAAAGAAGTTATTTCATGGTTTTATTTTTGTTCTCCTTGTTGCTCTATTTGGTTTCTAGGAGGTGAAGTGGGAAGATTCAAAACTAAGCATTCACCATGTTCCTAACCTCTGTTCCATATTTGGAAATGACAAGAAACATTAAGAAACAATGGGAAAGTGAATGTCTGGGTCACGGTGCTGCTCAAGGCAGAGCACAGTGGGAATCGTGCCCTCCGGAGTGGCCTAATGCAGCAGTCTTCATAAACACACAGCCTTCTGTCTGTGGTCCTTATTCCTGTGACTGAAAAACTGTATGTTCTTTTCCTTCTTGATATGATATGTTTCTCATTTGAATTTTGATAAGGAAACAGGTATTGAAGTGAATGTATAGTAAATTTTTCTTAATTGGAAGAGTCAAGCTTTGAGAATTTGACTTTGACGAGATAATACAAGTTAAGAAGGCAATTCAACTTGTTTTTACTTTGCCAGGTTTTTTGTTTGTTTGTTTCTTCGTCTATGAACCATGACTATATAAACAAATGATTGTAAAGGTCCTGCCATCTACCTTCTCTCATATATATTCATAGGGGAATTGCTTTTTTATGTACATAGGCACTCTAATAAAGTCTTTGGGAGAGAAATATTTCTTCAGTAGTCTATGCCAGTTTCCTTCTGCAAGGCAGACAATTTTGAAATAAAAATACCTTCAGTCAATATGGTTTTCACATCACTTCTGACTACTTATGCAGCAATATCAAAATATTTTAAATACATTTTCATTTAGATATAATTAAATTTTAAACACAAATTAACCATTTAAAAGAAATCTGGCCACTTATTTAGGAAGCTAAAATAAATACCAAAATCTGTTCTCCATAAAAACTATTTTATTGAGTTTTTATAATATGTGTCAGAGGAGACATGGAATTTATTTGGTGTCAGTTATATTTTATCACAAAATTAGGAATAAATGACATAGTTTTCAATGCCTCATTTATCCTTCCATAGGACTGACTTATTTTGACCTACACAGTTCTATTTAACCATGGTGCATTAGCCCTGGAGAAAAAAGTTGCCTAAAAATATCTCCAGAGCAGCTCCATGCTGGGAATACATAACACAGCCTTTATAGGGCTAAGAACTCATTAGTGACCTTGCAACTGGAAACAAAATGATCAGGACCACAGATTTCAGAAAAAAAGCCAGATGAGGTTAGGTGTTCTTTAATGTCTACTAGTATAGAGGAAAGCAGCAGGCATGCCTGGGGGAGTAAGGATCTGGAAAAGATGGGGAAGATCCCAGGAAGCTCCTCCATGGTGGCCAACCTGGAAAAGAATAAGAAATGAGGGCAGAGAAATGGATCCAAAGAGCCTGGTGTTTTTCTAGGTCTGTGTACAGATCTAAGATCTGGGGGGATGGAGAGAATTCTGGGTATAAATGTAGGATTTCAAAAAAAAAAAAAAGAGAGAGAAAAGATTTAGCCAATCATCTGTGCCCAAAGTGAATGCCATAGAAGGAAAGGGAAAGATCATGTAATTCGTAGCTCCTTTCCATCCAATCTTCCTTCCTTTACAGCAGCCTCAAGGAGGTGGAGTGTGATGATGGTATGCACAAACCAAGGAGGGAATTACAAACAGTTGAGTTAGTTCTGTGCTGCATTTCCATTGTCCCAAGAAAAATAAAATATGTATGAGGAATGAAGACAATTCTGATGGCCATTCCAGAAAAGATTCCAATATTTCTTTGAAGGGTGGACTAGTGAATAGCTTTCCAAGGATTATACCTCAAAGGTGACTGGTGATACTCAGCAATGAGGTATGTAGCACTTTTTCTAGGATTAGTTTGAAAACTTAATTGTCTGACCTTGTATGTATGTACTAGCAACAAACGACAAATTTTGTGACTTAGGTAATTGTGTCTATGTGTTCAGTTCTCTCATATTTGCACTTAAAACTTGCACTACACAATGTAAACATGAACAATGAAATTCATGCTAGTTTAAAGTCTGTAATTTTTCTCTAGTTAGAATAACATTAAATTGCTAATAAAATACAGCATGGCAAGTTGAAAGAGAGAAATGGTAGGGGAAAAAAGCCCCACTTTATTTTTAATACATTTAATGACACTCTACCCCTACTTTTTCTACAAATTACTTTGCTGCCTCTGGAAGCAGCAGATAGGTTGTCCATGTAGAATCATCCAGCTCCCGTGCTCTGAGTTGGTAGATACATCCATGGAGTTGAAGGAGACATGCAGATAATGATGGAAACTTCTCTATGGCCACCATGTAGTTGGATAATTGGGCCTCTCTCGCAGCATCTCAGCACTATGTCACATGCTTGGTATCTTGACAAATGCCTATGGAAGGGGAAGATCTTTGATAAGATCACATGGAAACTACTCTGTACATTTCCTATTACTACTATAACCAAGTACCCCACACATAACTTAAGATGATATAAATTTATTATTGTACAGTTCTGGAAGTCAGAAATCTGAAATGGGTGTGCAGAGCTGTGTTACCTTTGGAAGTTCTGGAAGAGGATCTGTTTCCTTGCTTTTTCTTACTTCTAGAGGCCACCTGAAGTGCTAGAAGTTCTTTCTTCTGTCAGGAAAGCTGGAGTTATAGCCTCTCCTCTCTCTGCTTCCATCTTCATCTTGACTTCTTTCATTCAAGATTACTTGTAATTACACTGAGTGCTTTTGGGTCATCCAGGATTATTTCTCAATCTCAAGAGCTGTTCTTTAGCACATCTGCAAAGTCCTTTTTGTCATCCATAGTAACATGTTTGCAGATTCCAGTGGACATCTTTGAAGGACAATTATTCAGCCAACATACTCTCCAGTAGGTTGAGTGTCCAACAAAGAAAACAAATGTAGTTATAACAAAATAAAAACTATTTTGTAAACTTGTAGGCTGAGACTCATACCCCCCACATTAAAGTTCAAATTAAGAAAAGGAAGAAAATAAATCACCATTAAAACCTCTGTTAATGCTAGTAGCAAAAAGAGAGTTTTGCATTTAATAGCAGAGGACACCCACCTCTATTCCCCTGTCCCCAAGGATATTATTGTTAAAAGCACTGGACAGGAAGGGCAAAGTATATTTTTAAAGATACATTTCTAAAAAACATAGTTCATATATTACACTATCAAATATGCCTTATAGGATAAATAGGCACCCATTTTAAAGGAAAATCATTCTGCCCTTTGTCCTAAAGAGACAAATTTATTAAGAGTTTATTAAGTCCACACACCTTTGACATTCTGGCACTGCTATTGCAAAGGAATGATAGGGCGGATAGGGCAGGACTGACCAAGAAATGTTTCCCCAGCAACTTTTCCTTCTACCAAACTTGTGCATATTTTATTCAGGGATCCACTTTTCACCATCCAGCCCTGCTTTTAGGGCAGCGCTTCTTAAACTTAAACATGCATCTGAATCCCTGGGGGAGCTGGCTAAAATGCAGATTCTGACTTAGCACTGAACAGATTCTATTCAGCAGGTATAAGAAGAATTTCCATTTCTTACAAGTTCCCCAGAGGTGCTGATTTTATACTTCTTTGGACCAACCTTTGAGGAGGTGTAAATGCCATTTCCAGCTCTTAAAATGTGGCTCCTGACGAGCCAAGGCCAAAAATGGCAATCTCATGAGATTGAGGCAATGAGAATGTAACCCAATTGCAGCCAATATGGTAAAAAATGCCATCCTGCTGGCTGAACTTTGAGAACAGCTTATTTCTCCTAAATAAGCAGTGATGAGACATTCTTTCCTTGCCCTTCACCCTGATGGGTCAGATTATGAGTCCTGGAGCTTCAGTGGCCATCTCCAGATCATACGGTAGGCCAGGTAAGGCTCTGTCTTACTGAGGAAGGCACAGTGGAAGCATAGAAATAGTTGCAACTGCTGACCACAGAGCCATCTGATCTGAGCACTGTCCCTAGCTCAAGACTTTGTAGGGAGCAATAGTGTGTTTCCTTATATTTTAGGCCCACTTACATTAGAGCTTCTGTTACTTGTAGTTATTGCATCCCACTTCAGGAGGATAAATTCCTGATAAGCTCCCTTGTTAATGATGTGTGGAAACATTTGTATAAACAATTAGAAGCTCTCAGTGGAAAACATGTTGCCCATAGAAAATTATGCATGATAAAAAGCCAAACCTTTCTGTGAAGGTTTCAAATAAATTCATTGCCAACCTCAGAATCTTGCAGCAACTGCAGGATATTTATGTAATTTCTGCTTTAAGATCTCTTTCTTTCATATTCAAAAATATACTGCATATATAAAATACGTAGTTTGAAAATGTATACTAAAGAAATAAATTCCTGAAAGTGACCCATCCCATCACAACTTTAAAATATTTGATTGCTGTAAGCTATGGTGAGAAAAGTATGGTTAATTCTTTTTCAAGGAAGTGAAATCTCCATAGGTGAAGGATGGATGAAGCTGATAATTTAAAGAGTTGTGAATAGTGGGAGGGGAGTAATAATAAGGTTAATAAGTAATAAGGTATCACTACCAACATCTGTGCTTATGGTCGTTTTTAAAAGAATGTTATTTGCCAAGTAATTGTCATTTCTCATCCACATCTCTGAGGCAAATCAACGAGAAGCTTGATAGAAAATCAGCTTTGGAGACTACTTACATCAATGTGAACTTGCAATGGGCTCTCAGCCCCACTCCTTGGCCTTGCTCTTTTCTACTCTCTAGCATGGGGTCTTTCCACTGGCAAATCTCACGTAGCATTTCTCAATTCAGGCTGCACATTGGAATTGACTGCTTGGGCCCTATTCCCAGAGATTCTGGTTAAACAGCTTTGGTGGGACCCAGGCATGAGTCTTGTTTCTTTGCTTTTATAACTTTTTATTTTGATATAGTTCTATACTTACAAAAAAGTTGCAATATAAGATAGAATTCCTAGATATTCTTCACCAAAATCTCTTTCTCGTCTCTCCCTCTCTCTACACAGACACATGCGTGTGCACACACACACACATATGATTATTTTAAGCCTCTTTGAAAGGAAGTTGTAGACATGATGCACTTTTTCTCCTGAACATTTCCAAAAACACAAGGAATTCTCAGACATAACCACAAAACAATGATTAAAAACCAGGAAGTTAACAATGTTATTATCTAATCTGTAGACCTTACTGAGTTATTGTTCTAATAATGTCCTGTATAGCAAAGAAAGCTATACAGAAGTGTTTTTTTTTTTTTTTCTTTTTTCTTTTAATATCTCTGGCTTGATGTGCAGTAACTGGAAAATAGCATGCATTCAGGTAAAGGTGGGAGATGTAAGAAAAGGAGGTGCTAAGGGTAACAAATCTTTCTGGAAGATTGATGGCACCCCAGGAGGAGCAGGGCAGTGCTGGAGGCAACAGGATAGCAGAGACAAGGAAAGGCAGGCAGTGTGTTGGGAGCTCAACCATACCAGGCCCTACACTGACAATACTTGCCCCAGATTTGGGGACTAGGCATGGGTTGGCAGTAAATTTCACCAGGCACCTGTAGCTCTCACCCCCGGCCCAGAAGGCATGAACAAAGGGTCTTGGAAGTCTTGGATTTCTTCTTCACGATTGCCTTGCAGGCCCCTGGGTGGAAGAAGGTGGGTTTATATAACTGGAGCTGCTTTTCTAGTCAGTTGCCTGGAACACAGAGCCCCTGCCTGGTCCCTGCACCTGGCAGGGAGATGAGTGTGCTGGCAGGGGCAGCACCAGTGCTATCCAGGAGAGCGCAAGAGAGGACCCAGTGTGCCCCAACCAGACAGTGTCCTCTGGCAAATTGCCCAGCAGACGCCTTCACCATGTCTGCATAAAAGGTGCACAGGAGCTGCCGAGGAGAGTGAAGAGCTATAGCACAGGAATTGGCTGGAGGGAGGAAACCCAAGAGGTGGGGGCAGAGCCTGTTCTCTCATATGAACCAACTCAGTTTCCTCGCATCTATTTCAGGTATAGCCAGAGTGGGGAAATAAGCAAGCAATGCTTGCATGTTTATATACTTTTCTGAATTCTAGAATTCTTTGTTAAGCAATAATGTAACTGTGAAAGTTGAAGTGGGCAAGAAAAAATAATAAAAACAGCATGAGTTAGCCAATAAGCATTTAATACAAGATGGCAAATGTCTCTGTTTGTTTTAGTCATCTATAACTATAAAACAAACCACTCCAAAAGTCTGAGCAGGAGATGACCATTTTCTTATTTCTCAGGATCCTGTCCATTGACTGGGCCTTGGATGATGGCCAAGATTGGAACACGTCAGACAACTTCACTAACGTGTCCTAGGGGGGATGGGTGGGAAGCCAGGAAATCCAGACACCCTCTCTGTCTCTCCACATGCAGTCTTGGGCCTCTCTTTCCCAACTTTCCTTCCCAATGATTCATCCACATGGTGGATGGACTTTTTGCACAGAGCCTCATGGCTCCCAGTATTTGGAGTGTTGGAAGTGACTGCATTATTTAAAGTTGCCGGGCTTTGGGGCATTTGTCCAGATCTGACACGGCTCATTTCTGCCACATTTTGTTGGTTTAAGTCACGGGATCAGTCCCATTCAATGTAGAAGGGGATTACCAGGAGGCTTGGTATTCAGAGCTGTGGAGGTCAGGCACATCTTTGTGAACTAGTTAACATATTACTCAGAGGTCACAGATGTTGCCAGCCAGATACCATAAAAATTAGTATTGTTGACAAGGTAGAGTGAATGCTCTAGAATGTTCTAGCTAAAGCTATGCAGGTAATGGTCATGTGATATATCTACAAATGCCAGACTTTTCCCCTGGGTTCTCAGTGTCTGCAAATATTTCTATGCCACAAAAGTACAAACAGAATAGGAAAGACTGTGTGAACCAGAAGAGTTTGGGTCTAGGAAGAAACCTTCACAAACTGGTTTGGTGATGATTCAGGGACTTTTCCAAAGCCATTATGCAACCAAACACACCTTGGTCCTAACCTTGGCCCAGTCTCTGGAATTGGGTAGAAGTGACTAAGGAGCTGGCAGGTACTCTAGAATGACTAAGTTTGAGTATCTTTTGATTGAAAGAGACTAAAATTAAAATTCAGATATCTTCTTTGCATACATGGTTTTATGGCTTGAGACTAGTGACATTTTTTCTTCATTTTTATAAAAAAGAAACAAACAAGTTTCTTCAAGGGATGAGATCCCTTGAAGCCCTCATAACGCACGGCCATCTTCCACAGCTAGCAAGTTTCCCTGCTCACTTTGTTATTGTCTACTTGTCTTAGTCCATTTTCTGCTGCTGTAACAGAATATATACCACAGACTGGCTAATTATAAAGAACAGAAGCCTATTTGGCTCACTTTTGTGGTGGCTGGGAAGTCCAAGAGCATGGTGCTAGCACCTCCTGAGGGTCATCTCATGGGTAGAGGGGCAGCAGGGCAAGAGCACGCAAGTCAGAGAGAGGGACCAGGAGCTGGACTCACTTGATAACAACCTGCTCTCGGATAACTAACCTGCTTCCATAATAATGATAACAATTCATTCGTGAGAGCTCTGGCCTCATGACCCAATTGCATTTTAGTAGGCCTCAGCTCCCAACCCTATTGTGTTGGGGATTAAGTTTCCAACACATGAACTTTTAGGAAACACATTCAAACCATGGTACAATTCTACTCCTATCTAGTAGGTTAATTTTAAGTTACCTGTGAAGAAAATTAAAAATGAAATACAACTGTGATCTAAGTAATTTACCAATAAAGTCTAGATATGCACCAAGGAAAATAACGTTGGTATTCATCTTAGCCATCTCTAGACAAGAAAAAAATCTTAAACTGACACCATTACGTTTGTATAAGGCATTTATGTTTCACATCATCTATTCTTTGTCAGTAGACATTAATTTACATATTAAAGCTTCAACACTTCAATTCAAATTTTAAGGTTTTAGTTATCTTTATAAAGTAGCCTTAGATTATATGCTTATGAGTTAAGTTTAAGATCCACTAAGCCATGCTAACATCCAAGTTTTTTTTTTTTCTTTTGCCAACATTAAGTATTTCTTCATGTTCCAGAATAAGATTTAAATAGCTATAATTGTTCAAACTGAGATGCTTTGTGAAACTACATTCTAAAAAGTTTGAAAGGCCAAAGCCTTCCATTTGCAAATTCTGGCTACTGGTCATTTGTCTTCAGTGGATATAGAGAACCAGGGAAGGGAGCAAGCAACAGAAGGAGCAATCCTGTCAGTCTGGTCCCTCCTGACACCACGTAGAGTCATCGCCAGTTCATGCTGATACCTTTTGAAGCAATCTGGAGCTATTGCTTTTGTGGGTAAATTATCCTCCAAACATAACATCTTCTGGCTTCTCAATTAGAGCTGCTAAAGAATGACTGACTTTATTATATGGGGCATCTCTCTGAGTAATAAATGGGTCTTTTTTCTTTCCCCCAGGAAACTAAATTATACTGGCCTGTTTTCAGTAATAAACAATATTGTAAGTCTTGTAACCTAAGAAGTTTATAAAACTTGCTTTGGATGATAGATTTTATATTTCCAAAGAGAGTAAAACTGTATATTTAAAGCTCTTACCATGCTACTTAAATTCTATGTTGCATTTTAGAGTTTAGAAAAACGACATAGTACAAAAATAGATAAATACAAAAATAAAAAAGAAGATGATTTTATAGTTTGTCAGGGTCAAGGCAGGAATATATAAATCAGAGAGAGAAAGAAAATTGCACAAACATGTAGGACATACTAAGTGAGAAATTTTACTTTTATTTAAAGCTTAATGCAGGTGATTAAATTAGAATTCTGCTGATGTAATTTGTTATGTAAAAGATATAACTAACTTGAGAAATTTGTGCAAAGCAGAATTTGTAAAATAAAGGATATGGTTAGGACTTTTAAAATCATAATTAGCTTGCAATGTGAATAAAATATGTGGTTTCTTTAGGAAGTAAGGGCTTAATAGAGTTTGCAAATTACTCCTGTAATGAGCCTATTTACAATAAATGTAAGTTGCTACTCTGTTTTCATAATGAATGAATGAGGTTTTAATGAATCACATTTACTTTAACATCCAGCAGAAATATGGGTCAGTATTCCAATGAAACTGAAATATTCCTTATGATACAATTAAACTGAAATAATTTTCATGAAAATGTTTGTTTGGGCATATCGATTTTTTAAAATCTGTTTTTAAAAATTATTCTTTAAAATGTATTCTTCAAATTTGTTTGAAGATTAGTTAACAATCATGTAAAAATTAATGTGCAATGGCAAAAACAAAGCACATTTAATAGTGTTGCAATGAAAAAAATACGTGTATGTCTTTAATTACAGAGCAGGGCCAAGAATACTTATACAGACCATAGCAATAGTTTGGTATCACATTTTTCTTATTTTTACAAAGCAAGATTCATCCATCCATTTGACAAATATTGATTGAATGCCTACTGTGCACTCACCATTATACTAAGTACCAGGCTTACAGAATTGCATTTGAGGAGTTATATTCCGGTTTGTCAGATGATCCTCAGGGAATTCTCATGACTCAGAGAAGCTAGATGAATGATGCCCTAGTTGAGGGCATCCACTTCCAACCTCATCTGCATTCTGCCCTCCAAATGCCAGGCCATTTTGAAAAGTGAGGGGTTGTAGCTTTATTGGCTGGAAATGTACTGTCATGATGTATTTTTCTATCTGTTATTTTCATAAGTATTTAGACACCAAAAAGACAGGGGCTAATAAGGGTGGAGTAATCTTCAGGTTCTTAAAGTTACAACAGACTAAGTCCTCATCTTATGGAGGCAGAGGGCACAGCCTCACTGTGACTTACTGGTTCTCAATTGGTACAATTTTGCCCCCCAGGGACATTGGCAATGTCTGGAGACATTTTTGATGGTCACAACTGGAAGGACTGGTGCTACTGGCATGTATTGGGTGGAGGCCAAGGGATGCTGCTAAACATCCTTGAATACATAGGACAGCCTTCTGAAAAAAATAGGCTGCTTCAAGATGTCAATAGTGCTAACGCCGGAAAATCAAATTGTAATCTGTGGGCTTAAGCCTAGTACATCATATGCAGAATGTCAATAAATGCTTGTTGACTGCATAAACTAATGCATAAGTGAGTACATAACATATCACACTTTGCTAAAACTACCTAACTTTGGAAAATGATTACCTGATCAATTAAATATGGTAATCAACTCTTCATCCAGGTGGACTGCAGAGATAGATTCATTTTAATAGTTATAGTATTAATCAGGTTTACTATTTTATCTTTTGAATTTTAGATATACTGTATTTTATAGGAATTTCCCCTTTTCATCTGTTTTCTTATTTATTGGCATAAAAGTTCTACTAATATCATCTATTCTTTTTAACATTTGAAGGATCTGAAATTATTTTTTATTACTATTAATGATTGTTTGTGTTTCCTTTTTTGATTAGTCTTGCCTCAGGTTTATAAATTTTATTAATCTTTTCAAAGATAAAATAATAGCCTTGTTGTTTCCCTTCATTCTATGTTTGTGTTCTTTTTATCTTATATTTATTTTCTTTCCCCTTCCCTCATATGGTTTAATATGCTATTCTTTCTCAGACTTCTTTATATAGATAAAGAGATGCATACTTAACTCATGAGGCTCAGACATTTTTGGTTTTTGTTTTTTCCCTCTAAGCATCACTTTGGAACGTTGGTTCTCAATTCTCAACTTGGAGGGACTTTGCCCTCAAGGAACACCTGACAAGAATGTAGATATTCTTGGTTGGCATAGCTGGGGGAAAATGGTGTCGGTCTTGGTTGGGTAGAAACAAAGGATGTTAAACATCCTGTAACACACAGGATAACCTGCCATTACAAAGGATCATCCACTCCTAGATGTCATCTGGGCCTGAGTTGAGAAAATGTGATTTAGAACATTCTATAAAATTTGAAATATAGCATTTTGTTACAATTTAGTTAAAAATACTTTATAATTTGCATTTTAATTACTTGTTTAACCATGTGTGGTTTATAAATTTTCAGCTTGGTTTTATAACTACATGGTGGAATTTTCTCCTTTTTTTTCTTTTTGATTGACTGAAGCTTTTAATTTTCTGCTTAAATGAATTGTGATCTGAAAAGCTTTTTCAGATGTGTGTTATGTACCTTTTGAAATTTCTTAAGGCATGCTTTATACGCATGCCTTAAGATTTATAGTTAATAAATCTATTAACTTTGTAAATGTTCAGTTAGTATTTGAAAGTGCAAACTGTAGCTATTGGGTGATATATTCTGCATACATTAATGTGCTATTTATGATTAGATTATCAATATTTTTGCCAAATGTTTGAAAAATTATCAAAAACTTTAAAAATATTTCACTATTTGTAGTTATTTAATTTCTTATTATATTTCTCTCAGATTTTGCTTATGGAAAAATTTGAAGGTCTAAGGTTAGGTGCATAAATATAGACTTATTACCTGTACAAAATACAGAATTGGTATTCCTTCCTGGTAAATTATAGTCATTATGAATAGAACATCTTTATGCTGAATAATGTTCTTTCTTCAGGATCTTTCTTTGCCTTAAAGTTTACTTTTTCTGATATCAATAAAGCTATGTAATCTTTTGGTTAGTGTTTGTACAATTATCTTTGCCATTTTTTACTTTAACCCTTATGAATCATTGTTTTAGGTGTGTGCCTTATAAACAGTATGTTTGAGAAGTACATTGAAAATATTACCCTACTATATTTTGGTTTCCATTGCTAATGTTAATTTAACCAATATTTTTTTAAAGGTAAATTCTGTCTCAGCTTTATTTTTATGTTTTTTTCTTTGTCTTGGAACTTTCTGGTATTTTGATATGATATGTGTAAATGTGGATTTTCTTTTCTGTCAGTTTTTTCTGCTTGTCAATTTTTGGTATTCTTGAGTCAGTGTATTGGTGTCTTATATCAATTTTGAAAAATTCTCAGCTGTTATCTTGTCAAGTTACTTCTATCTCATTCCTTCTTTCTTCTTCTTCTGGGACTCTAATTAAATGTTTAATTGTACCCTTTATGTTGCTAACCTTCTCCATGTTTCTGATTCATTTATGTCTCTGTATTTCAATCAGCATAAATTTTTTGGTCTACGTTTCATTTCATTAATTTTACCTTCAATATTATCTAATCTATGAAACTCATCCATTGAATTCTCAAATATCTTTTCATTCTAGAGTTTCCATTTAGTTTACTTTCAAAATTTGTATGAGGTTTATATCCTCAGTTCTCTGAAAAAATTTCAAACTTGTGTTTTATCTTCTTAGCCTTATTAAAATCTGGTTCTAATAATTCACGTGTCTGAAATCCTTAAGTGTCTTTTTACGTTCTCTTTTATTTCTGTTTGTGATTTATCTCTTATTTTGACTTTATATTTGTAATGTAGAGCTATATTACTCTTCATTAGTAATTATACTTAATTATCTATGGAAATCATTTTTGACTGAGGAAGATGTTCCTCTGAGATGATTTTTCTTAACTTTTACGAGGCACTAGCAATATGATATAACTTTAATAAATTGTCAGTGCTTGCTTTGTATTTTCTGGGCCAACCAAGTGATTCAAAGTCAAGCTGTAATCCTTGTGAGGGGTATTTTAGTCAGAGTTCATCTTCACTTTTAAGGCATAGTTCTGTACTTTGTACAACCATGGAGTGATTTATAAGCCCCCCCCCCTTTCTTGGCAAGAGCTAGACTTCCACTTCCATTCAACTAGCTCTAAAAAGATATTTGAAAAGAGCAATCCTGAGGGCAAAAGTGATTCCAAATACCAGGCCCATGTTTAACATTTCCAGTTTCTCCTGAATCTTGGCCTGGTAATTTCTGATTATTTCCTTTAGGAATTTGATGCTTTTGAAATAACTTTTTAAACAGTTTTCCAGCATTTGAGTTTGCAGCAGAAGACATTTGTTAAGTAACCTACTATTCTGTGTATTATTACTGGCATCTGAGATTACTTTTCTTCATCTTTATTATCTAATCCTTGCTTTGGGTTAATTTTGCTTCTTCATTCCAACTTTTAAAGTCAATTATTAATTCACTAAGCCTCAGCACTTTTTACTCTTCATTAGTAATCATATAGGGTTATATATTTTCCTCTACCACTTTGGTTAGTTACACAAATTTTCATGTGTAGGATTTTTATAATTATTAAGGTCTAAAAATATTCCAATTTTTATTCACAACTTTTTTTTTTACTTAGATTCCTTGATTTAATTAGAAATTGTAAGTTTTATGTTCAGACTAATGGATTTTTTCAGTTACATTTTTCACTTTAGTTTTTTATTTAATTACTTTTAGATCAAAGAATATCATGTATTTGATGCCAATATTCTACAATGTGTTGAACTGTTCTGTATGGCTTAGCTCATGTAAAGGTTCGTTGTGTGCCTTGTAAGAATGTATTTTCTTATACTGCTTAGTGCTACATTAATGCACACATAAGTTTCTGTCCTTACATTAAATAATATTTTTGATTGGATGTTGCAAATCTATATTTTCAATGACTTTTTTTATCTAGCAATTAGAGAGAGGGTTGTGCTAAACAAGCTAAGTATTGTGATGCTTTATTTCTTCTAATTTTCTAATAAAAATATTTTGAGGCAAACATATTAAGTAAACAAATTGAGTAAAACATTCCAAAATATTTGTAATATTTTTCTATCTTCCCAAAGAATTAAACTTCTATAATTTGTTATGAACCTTTTTATTGCTATTCATCACTGTTTGCCTTATTTCTTTCCCATCTTTTTACTTTGAATTTTTCTATGGTTTTATCCATTAAATATGTTGCTCAAGAACAAATAGCAGGATTCAGTATTTTAGCACAATCTGACACTTTTTGCCATTTAACTAGATGATTAATCAATTTACGTGCATTACGAATACTCATGGATCTATTTCTACCATCTTATTTTGTGCTTTCTATTTGTTTTATTTTTTATGTTTTATTTCCTGTTTTTTTTTTTTCCCCTACTTTTGAATGTTTTTCTTTTTAAATTCCATTTTTCTTCTCTTACTATTTTGGAAAACATGCTCTCTATACCCATTTTTCAGTGTTTACCCTATATATGAATGTGTAATCTTAATTAAGTCTATTGTTAATCAATATTTTTGCCTCTTGCTGAAGAGTTACAAGGAGGACCTTGAAAATATTTTAGACAATTTCCTTCCAATCTAAGTGCTATTGTGTCACTATTTCAATTCCATTCTTTTTTTTTTTTTTAATCTCACAAATAATTAGTCATTGTTATTTCATAGTCCTCATATGTTTAGACTTACCCATAAATTTACTGCCATGTAATTTTACTATTTCTTCTTGCATTTTAGAAGAATTGTAGTCATAGTCTTCCTTATGCTTGAACTACATCCTTCAGATGTCTTCCATAAGTGAGAGTCTGCTCCTTATAGGTGATAAGCTTTCTCAGTTTTGGTTTGTCTAAAAGTGCTTTTATCTTACCACCATTTTTAAAAGGTAATTTTTTGGAGTACTAAATTGTGGCTTAATAGTTACTTTTCTCAGGATTCTGAAAATATAATTCCATTCATCTATACATTCTATTATTGAGAATTTAGCCATCAGTGTTTCTGTTCTTTTATTAGATGATATGTTTTATTTCTCTGACTACTTTAGAAATCTTTTCTTCATTCTTTCTCCATTTTTCTTCCTTTTAGTTTTGTGCAGTTTGACTGTGTTATGTCAATTTAGGTGTATCTTTATTTATCTTATTCAAGATTTATTTGGCTTTCTAAATATAAAAAATTCTGCCTATCAACAAATAGAAAAAGAACTTAGCCATTATCTCTTCAATAGTGTGCCTTCACATTCTCTCCATAACCAGCTTTTGGGATATTTATTTGACATTTTTTATCCTTTCTCAATATAGCCTCTGTGCCTTAAAACCTTTAATATTTTCCTTCTCTTAGTCCTGTGTGTTGCTTTAGAAATTTCTTAAATGTCTCTTCTAGTTCACTAACTTCTTCAACTGTGCCTTATTTGCTGTTTGACCTATCTACTGAGCTTTTAATTTGCTGTTTTTATTTTTTAAAGTTTCATTTGATTCATTTTCAGATATGCTTTATAAAATAGACTCTAATGCTTTTCTCCTAGTTTTCTGCCTATCTTTGGTGCTTTTGAATATAATTCAACATATGTATCTTCATTTCATAATCTATATTCCAAAATTCTAATATTTGTTGATTTACAGGCCTCATTTTAGTGTGTACGATTTCTTCAGGCATTAGTTCCTGGCAATGTGGTAATAATTTGAGATAAGAATAAAAAGTTAATCCTCCTAGAGGAGACTTCACAGTGATTTTCCAATTGCCTAGGGTAGCATTATCAAGTGGGGACCTCCTTAAATTAAATTTATTTTTTAAAATTAAATCATAGCTGTGTACATTGTACATTAATGCAATCATGGGGTACAATGTGCAGGTTTTATATACAATTTGAGCTGTTTTCATCAAACTAGTTAACATAGCTTTCATGGCATTTTCTTAGTTATTGTGTCAAGACATTTATATTCTACACCTAGTAAATTTCACACATACCCTTGTAAGATGCACCATAGGAAATTAATTTTTTTTTTTTTGAGGCTTTTTGTACTACATATATAGCAGAAATTCAGCATTGCCCTCTCACAAGGTTTAGCTTGAAGAGAAAATTCTCAGAGTCAATGATAAAGCCTTAGCTAGAAGCCCCTACAGGACTCCTCATGTAAAGGGCCTCTTCCAAGGCTCAGTGAAGTCTAGATGCAGTCACAGGATTGTATGTTTTATCAATATTGTAAAAGTATGATATATAAACTGCATTCACTTGTACCTCCTCTATCACACTTCCCTTTGTATTGGGTAGTGCTGGACTATGCTCAGGCTTTTTTTTGAAATCTGAGTAAAAACTGAGTTGGGAATGTGCAGAAGGAGAGTTGTAATGCTGAAGGACAGTTTGTAATGCTTTAATAAAATAGGTAACTAATCAGGTTTACACTTAGACATTGCTATAGTTTCAATGTGCCCCCCCAAAATCCATTGGTTGGAACTTAATTGCCAATGTGATAGTATTAAGCAATAAGGAACTTTAGGAGGTGATCAAGTCATGAAGCCTGAGTCCTCATGCGTGGGATTGGGGACATTAGGAAAAAGATCAAGAGAGTGGGTTTATCTTCTTGCCCTTCTAGCCCTTCTGTCACATGAGGATACAGCTTTCTTCCCCTTTGGAAGGTATAACAGCAAGGTACCATCTTGAAGCAGAGACTGGGTAGTTCTGCTGGTGCCTTGAGCTTAGACGTCCTAGCTTCCGTAATTATGAGAAATAAGTCTCTGTTATTTATAAATGAGTCTTGGGTATTTTGTTATATATATATATATATATATAGTGTTGTTTTTTTTTTCTTTTTCTTTGGCCAGGCTTGAACCTGCCATCACCAGTATATGGGGCTGACACCCTACTCCTTGAGCCACAGGTGCTGCTCTATATAAACATTTTTTTTATTGAGACAGAGTCTCACTATGCTGCCCTCAGTAGAGTGCTGTGGTGTCATGGCTCACAGTAACCTCAAACTCTTGAGCTCAAGCAATTCTATTGCCTCAGCCTCCCAAGTAGCTGGGACTACAATTACCTGCCATGAAACCCAGCTATTTTTTTGTTGCACTTGTTTAGCTGGCCCGGGCTAGGTTCAAACCTGTCACCCTCGGTGTTTGTGGCTGGTGCCCTGCCAACCAAGCTACGGGCGCTGCCCAAAAGACCTATTTTGTCATCTTTAAATTTATTTCCTAAAGAACTGAGAGATAATTCAGATAAAAAATGAAATTTGAAACAAAAGCAATAAAGATGACCAATGAAATAGAAGTTATCCTAACAAGAAGTAAACTGTTTAACAAAAACTGTTTTTAATCTATCATGCCAAAAGCAGTATTAAATTAAGAGGATGTTCATGATCTATGTGTATTTGACTTAATAAAAAAAATAGTGATTGTTTTATACTCCAACTTGTAAAAAGAAATGAGACATACAAACACATTGGAAAAAGATTTAAACTCCACACTGTTTTGAGAGGAGATATGAACAATGAAGATAAAAACACATAAAACTCATAATATGTCAGTATAATAAGGACATAGATGACATATTGCTTAAAGTCTACTATCAATTCAAAGAGTGCTTAAGATTGGTCACAGCACGAGAAAATGTAAAACTTCCCTAAAGTTTCTAGATCAGAGATGAAAAAAACAAAGTTTCTGCCATGTTGGACAACAATCTTAAAGATTTCTACTTTACTAATGACAATTTGTGAAGCAGAAGGAATCTACAGTAGAACTTCTGTAAGTTGACCACCCAAGGGATTGTAACAGACTAGTCAACATACAGAGGTGGTCAATATAAAGAACCACGCCTACTGTACTGACACATACATGTGTGCATGGCCAGCCTATGAGAATTAGGTCAATTTAGGGAAGTGGCAAATGTATTGGCTTAATTTTCATAGACCCTACATGCATCACATGTACGTATTCAGTTCAGTAGGCCTATTTCCTTACGTTGAGCACTTCCATATGTTAACCAATTTGTTAGTGTCCCATGGGTGATCAACTTATGGTAGTTCTACTGTGTTGGTAAAATAATTTGGTTTTGATCAACTATACTAGAAGAAAGACTAAATCATCTTTTGGAAGAAAGACTAAATCATCTATTCTCAATAGAATTGATATGACAAGTCTTTTAACATATAAAGAGATAGTCAAGGAATTTGCCACAAAAAAAATAGGAAAATATGTTAAAGTTGTGTCTTAGGCAATTATTTAATAAAACATGCTATTCTTTTATATTTTCTGATGTTTGTGATATTTGTCAGTTTTTTAAAAATGTGTTTTGTTGGATTTCTTTTTTTAGTCTAAATAAATGTTTTTAATCTTATATTTGTAATTTTGCATTCTTTTTGTTAAAGTGGCTTTTTTATAACTTGCTGAAGGTTTGGATTCCAGAAATTCTGGGTCCACACATGGCTGGCTTATTATGAATACTATATTATGAATCCTAAGGACAGAATTATTTTTTGGTCAACACTGGCTCAAGCGGAGACAGGCCAGCATTCTTGTTGTCTCTTCTGTGTTATAGAGTTATTTCTTACCAAGATGAGCTTTTTAGAGTCCTTGTTTATGCCACTATATCCTGTATTATAATCAAACACCAGAGCTCCAAGGTCACTAGGATTCTACAGAACTTACAAATGGACCTGGGTTCTTGCTTATAGCCCAGATTTCCTAGAATTCTTTTCTTTTCTTTTCTTTCTTTCTTTTTTTTTTAACCTCTGTGTATTTCTTTCTTTTTTTTCCAGCTTAGCAATGTATTTGAAAGATTTTTAACAAATTTTCTCAGCATTTTAGTTGCTTTTCATAAAAAGAGCTTTTAGGTATTTAATTCAGTATTCTTCCAGGGGTGAAAATGCCTGCAAATCAAACACAGGTTTATCTTGTTTTATTGCACTTTGCTTTATTGCACTTTGTAGACATTCCACTTCTTTTGCTTATAAATCAAAGGTTTATGGCAACCCTGCATAGAGCATGTCTATTAGTACCATTTTTCTAATAGCATGTGCTCATTTCATGTCTGTCAGCATTTTTTAGCAATAAAGTATTTTTAAATTAAAGCATGTACATTGTTTTTAGACATAATTCTGTTGCACACAATAGACTACAGTAGAATGCAAACATAATTTTATATGCACTGGGAAACCAAGACATTTGTATGACTCACTTTAATTCAATATTCACTTTATTGTGGTTGTCTGGAACTGAACCCGTGGTATCTCAAGGCTGTGCCAGTATTTGAAATTATCTAAGATCTTTGCCTGATTTGTCAGGAACTTGTTCCTTGATAGTCAAAAATCTCTTTCTCTTTAAGGTTATTATAATTATGGGGTGAACTATACATTTGCCTTTCTTCTAAGATAATATTTAACATAATTTATCATTTATTTCATGACTTTTACATAACAGTGATCATTAGCCATTGTAATATGCCAGAGTTATGGCCTTTTATCAGTTCTCAGCCACCTGCAACCCACCAGACTTAAATGGGTCAGGCCTTTGATCTAATTTCAGATATGAATCACCAAAAGCATTAAAGATGACAAATAATAGTGCCACTCATGTTCAAATTGAGAAAACCTTTAGCAAGCTGAATAGTTCTCACCAGCTCTTCTGGGAAGAGAGTAGGGTAGTGGTATCTGTTCCTTTCTCACTTCCCAACCTGTACTTTAGGGCCATGGAGGAGATTGCTACAGTGATTGTGGCATTTAGGATTACCCATACATGCACACACACACAGGTGACAAAAGTGACCCAGATCTAAAGAAGGTCCAGATACCCTTCCCATCCCTCTAAAAGGCTGATGAAGAAATGGAATCTCCTTACTATTTTATATATTAGGCAGGTGGTTTTTGTTTTGTATTGTTTTGTTTCTAGACAAAAGTCTTGCTCTGTTATCAAGGCTAGAGTGCTGTGGCCTCAGCATACTCACAGCAACATCAGACTCCTAAGCTCAAGGGATCCTCCTGCCTCAGCCTCCAGAGTAGCTGGGACTTCAGGCTAATTTTTCTATCTTTAGCAGATATGGCTCTCGCTTTAGTCAAGCTGGTCCCTAACTCCCAGGCTCTCCATCCACCCACCTCAGCCACCTAGAGTGGGGGACAGGTGCCAAATTAAAAATGACAACATTTTCTCTTAAGGGTTACTTCAATGGCCATAAAAATCACTTTGTTTATGAGCTCATAAAACTTTATTTTATCATAATACCATCTGCATCATTTAAAGCAGCATTCTCCAATTTTAGGGGGACTAGTTTCATGGAAGACAGTTTTTTTCCACAGACAAGGGATGGAGTAGGGAATCTGACCGGAGGCAGAACTCAGGTGGTGATGGTGATGTGAGTAAATACAGGTAAGTCTCGCTCACTGTGCTCCACTGCTCACCTCCTGCTGTATGACCAGGTTCCTAGCAGGGGTGAGGGATTGAGGACTGCGGATTTAGTGCATGGGGCTGCTTTTATTGCATTTTTAATTTCATGCTCAATACTACAAATTATAGACACCTCCCTATTGGTTGGCATGCATTCTTTTGCCTTTTTGTTCACAAAATGTGACGATTACATATACAGGTCATGTCTAGAATTTATGTATAGATTCTTTTATCCTCAGAGAAGGAACTTCTGCTCATTTAACGCCAGGCAGGAATTCACTATGAGGACTGCAATCAAGTGAATTCTAGGAGCAAGCAGTATTGAAAGTTGCTGCCGCAGTGACATTGAAATTTGCCCTAGCTGCTGTCATGCTGACTGAACTTTTTCATTAAGTCTCTTTCTGCATGTCATAGTCCAGAGGTGTATAAGAGCCACACATTCAAGGCCTGCCGAATGGGAAATCTTTCTTTTATGACTACTGCCAGCCAAGTACAGCACCATTACCCTTTCAAAGTGGCCAGCTGATCATTAGTTCTACAAACTGTGAACATTTCTTTTATATTCTAAAGTCTGTTGGTATTGGGGATAATTTCAGCCCTACAAGCTTGTATAGTTTAGTTCTAATAGAAAGAAAAAGGAACTGACATTACTGAGAGCCTGTCATATTCTGGCACTTTGTTTATGAGCTGATAAGATTCTATTTAAACCTCATGGTAACTCTATAAAGTAAATCTCTTTACTTAGAATTCAAACCCAGTTTTGTCTGATTGCAAAGCTGATATTTTTTCCACTACATCCATCTGCATTGGTCAATTTTATACTTTAGTTGCCAAGTTCTAAATTTGTCTAAAAAGACATTTTTGTCTTTATCTTCCTTTCTTCTGAGTCATTTCAGAAGCTTGACAATCCATATGTATAATATACATTTATACACGGAGATCACATCCAGTGATTATGGGACTCCCATATGAAATTGTTTGCATTTCCGTTGATGATTTGAAATTGTCATAGCTAAAATCTTAAGTGATAGATTTCCCTAATAGACTTCTTTTGTTATTCAATTTATAAATTGAGGATTTTATGTCAAGCTTTTTCTGTTACACAGTTGTTACAATTTGGGGGACATTTTTGATCTGTGAGATTATGGAATCAGTGAAGATGTTGGCTATACTGGGCTCTATTTTATCTATTTTACTTTATTTATAAAATAGGAAATAAGACTTTTATGCTTAAGTCATCTGCTGACTATAATGAAGCTAAAAAATCATGTTTAACTGCTAAATCATTAATCCAATTCTATACATAGGCTTTATATTATAAGCCAGATTTGATGGGTTGGTAGTAATCTTTGGAATGAAGACATTAATATTTTAATGTTAATGTTTTTTAGACTGGATCTTGTTCTATTGCCCAGGTTGGAAAGCAGTGGGATCATCAGAGCTCACTGCACCTAAAACTCCTGGGCTAGAGTGATCCTCCTGTCTCAGCCTCCCAAGTAGCTGGGACTATAGGAGTGTGTCGCCCTGCCTAGCTAATTTTTCTATTTGTTATAAAGACATGGTCTCAAACTCCTTGCCTCAAGTGATCCTTCTACCTTAGCCTCTCAAATTCTAGGATTACAGGTGTGATCCAATATGCCCAGCCAATATTTTAAATTTTATGACTTTTTTTTCAGAATAAATTTGAGGATTTCTTTTAGAGCTCATTAATTATTTAGAAAGGCCAAGTTGACCTAAACATATCCACATCAAATAGCATTATTCAAAGAAAAATTTCTAAGGTAACAGTGATATTTCTGAATGTAAATATTAACCTAAGGAAGATTGGGGTAAGAATCCTGTTTATAAAATGTACCTTTATGGTTGAAAAGCCAAATTTTGTATCTATTAATAATAATCCTGCAGCAAAAGAACAGTTAAAGCAAGTCTCTTTGTGTCAGACGATAAAAGAATCATCAGTATTGCAAACCAATTTATACTGATATAGATACTTTAAAACATTAAAATGTTAAGGTAATAAATAAATTATTTATTTTTAATTAATTAATTAATTAATTTAGTTTGCAGTTTTTGGACAGGGCTGGGTTTGAACCCGCCACCTTCAGCATATGGGGCCAGTGCCCTACTCCTTTGAGCCACAGGTGCTGCCCATTATTTTTAATTTTTTAAACTAACCTTTCTCTCCTGTGAGCTTTCCTTGTCTATCAGTTCTGAATGTGTTCAGTTGTTAAGAAGAAAAAACCTATTGTTTTTAGTGGCTTTAACAAACAAAAGTTAATTTTGTTCATGCACTTGAGAAATTGGTAGGTAAGGTCTAACTAGACTCAGTCCAGCTGTTCAACAGTGCTCTCAAGAACTACTTTCATTCCACTCCATCATCCTGAATGTGTTGATTTTTACCTTCATTTTTGTCCCCCAAAGCTATGACAACTCAAGGCATCATATCCATATTCCAAATAATCAAATGGACAAAAGGCTTTCTCTTTATGTAGTTTGGTTCTTCTAATTGGAATGGAATGCCCTCTTCCCAGCAAACTCTTCTTTATGTCTCTTCAGCCAGAAATGGGTCAATTGTCTGTTTCTGGGCACCTCGTTGGCAAATAGGAATTATCATAGTTGGTTTAATTTTGGAGGGTCTAGCAGGGCTTCCCTCCCCAGTGATGATGAGATCTCTGCCCATTCCCTCACCACAAAATTAGGGCACAGGGGCTGAGAGCAATAGACCTTGTTATCTGCAAAACACAAAAACATTTTAGGGGATATAGAATAATATCATTTGAATTAGAGCATAGTTTTCTTATCAAAATATCTTGCAATAAAATACTTGCCAATTTCTTAAAGTTTAGAATATAGATGTACAGGATTCTTGCAAATGAAAATAAATAGGTGAGGATAGAACATATCAACCTGTTGTTTGAGAAGATGAACCATCACATCATTAGCCTCTCTTATGTAAGAAATCCTGAACCAAGTCTAAATAGAGCTAAGCCAAAGCTAAATTGGTCAATTTCTATGTCAGAAATCTTGAATAAACTCAGCTATTTTTGATAAGTTATATTTTTCTCACAGTACAAGACACTATTTTAAAATTAACACTATTTCACTGCAGTGCATAACACAAAAGAGTAGTTGGCAGTGCTGTGTTTGTGGGAGAATGCGCCAGAATGTTCCCTAATCACTTTCTTGGAATATTGAGAACTGGGTGTTAAACTTGAAACTGTGAAGCATCTGAGATTTTTACCCTAATTGCAAACTAACAAGTTAGCCTGCCACAGTTTTATATACATCTATTGACAGAAGGCACTGACTTCTGGGCAGGCACATACAAAGAAAGTTTATTACTCTCAGCAGAAATAGCACCAGAGCAGTATCTGTGTCAGTTCTCCATGCCCTGATTACCCTAAGATGATGTGATAGTTCCAAATATTTATCTGCATGTGCAGTGCTTCACAGGAAAGAAATACCAAAATTAGAAGACTCAAAGCTTTTATGGGACTGCCAGCACATCTGCTTGCTTTCCCCACCAGAGAGAAATTACTGACTACCCAGAATATAATCAGATCTCTCTAAGGAGGGAAGGAGAAATCCACCTTCACTACCCTGGGATGTGTCCAACACTCTCGGGAGGAATACACTATCTCTAGCTTCCAATGACGTTTGCTGTACATACGTGGCATTTGTTTAGAAGGTCCTGGCCATACTGTAATGTAAGAAATCTGTGGAGAATTGTCCTACAATACCAGGTTGACATTCTGGAGTCTTAGGCTTAATAGGACCCAGTCAACTGCACAGCCTAAAGGGCTTTCATATTGAAGCCAAATAATAAAATAGGTAAACAATTTTTAATAACTGCCTAAAATAAGAGACAACAAATTTTCTGTCAAAGGTTTGATTTTTAAAATTTGGTGGAAAATTTCCTTCTATTTTTTTGCCATCCCGTTTGATGGTCAACACTACTGGGGAAAACCTTAAGACAGGAAGAAAGGAAGGTGAGTTATACATTCCAACATATTTTCCACAATGAATATTTACTTCATGGTTTTCTACCATAATGGTGTGCGCATAGACGTGAGCAGGGGAGGTACAGAATGGGTTGTGTAAACAAACAAGATACACAGTAAGAAGACACACTATGAGGTAAGGGAAGCCATAAGTGTCACTGAATGTTAGAAAAGTGAGACAAAATACAAAAGCAAGCAAGATATACAGGTGGGAACATACTCTAGCAATACCAAGATAGAGGGTAATTACAACTGTCCCTAGACACATAACAGAAATGACACAGAGCACACTATACAGTAAAGTGTCTCCCACCCCATGGGCTTTGGACAGCACAACACATCCACACTTAACCATGAATACCCGGGCCTGACAGCAGGAAGGAGACACCATCTCCATTGGTTAATGAAGGAGGAGAGGCAGAGAAGAGAAAAAGGGATGACACAGAGAGCCCAGTGTCACTGTCCGCTGGGATTGCACCCACTCCCACCCATTGCTCCCAGCCTTCTGGAGTGTACTATCACTTCTTAATCTTTCTTGCAGTCCATTTTCATACCTGGAAGTGTAAACTGTGCTGCTTGTTGTTTCAAACTGTCTCTTGTTCTCCTTCTTTCACTGTGAGAAGACAAGAACCGAGGAGTTCAATGCCAGTAAGAATGGCTCTTGAAAACCTGTCTGATTTGTCTTAGTAAATTCTGGCCACTACAACAAAATAGTCTTACAGTACTACTGATGGCTTCAACAATATGCGTTTATTTTAAACTATTCTGGAGGCTGGGAAGTTCAAGATCAAGATGCTGGCAGAGTGGGTGTGTGGGGAGGAGTTTCTTCCTGGTTTGCAGATGGTCATCTTCTCACTATATTCTCACAAAGTAAGGAAAGTGCATTCTCTGTCCTCTTCTTATTATTAGGGCACCAGTCTCATCATGGAGATTCTACCTTTACGCCCTCACCTAAACCTAAATATTCTCAAAGTTCTCAACCTCAAATACCATCATATTGGGAATTATGGTTCAACATGTGCATTTTGGGGGCACACAAACATCAGTCCATGGCACTATTCTTTGAACAATGACACCATTTCCTTGTCAATTTTTTTTCCACCCCAAACACTAAATAAAAATAATATAAGGAATAATATTTCAACATTAGAGTTCTGGTAAAGAAAATTTCACCAACTTTCTTGATTCAACAATTTTAGTCAGAAACTGTCAAATGAAGCCATTCAACTTACATTCCATGTCTGAATGTACTCTAAAAGTTTTGATTTGTATTCACATGCCAAGCAAGTAGGATAAAGAGGTAGAATCGTCTACATCTTTTCAGGTTATGAGTCCGTGAGTGCTATTTACCCATGTTTCAAAGCTTGCTGTGTTTTGTCTATTTTTGGTGATAAGTGTGATTGTTTCTAAAATTGTTTTTAAGTAAATTTGGTTTTAATATAATCAAAAGCTACAAAAAAGTTGAAAAATGGAAAAGGTGTTGCTAAATAAGTGAATGTAATATAGAATGATATGTTTTTGTACAAAATGTATTTACTTAATTTTTTCCTATATTGACTTGTTTTCATTTAATTTATAAATTTTACTGTCTCTAAGAGGTACTTGGGTATTATAGGTTGTGATAGAGCCCATCTTATTTTTCTCCTATTAAAATTTAACAGCTTTTAACTTAATGAATTTAATGGTAAGATTGAATGAAATTAATGAAGTGGGAAATGGGTTGATCAGTTTGTGTAACTATAGTTCTATGAGGTCTCCACCACCTCCTCCTCTTCCGCCCAGGTCTGAGGGTGGGTAGGAAATGGTTCCCAACTTTGGAATTGTTACTGGATTATCACTTTAACAATTATTCCTGATAAATTTCCTTTGAAGATATCACAATTGTCCTATAATCATTGGGTATCATTTTGAAGATGAGAAAAGGAGGACCAAGAGCCTAAATTACAGTGAGGACTATAGTTTATAATTGGAAAGGATTTTCTGTTTCATTTTATGAAAAAAATATATATAATTGTTTAACTCTAAAAGGAGATATATGTAATCCCTGGACAAGCTGATAATTTTGACACCTCATATCAAACTCTTTTTTTTTTTTTTTTATTTGTTTAAGTTTTATTAAAAGCTGCTCCAAGGGCAGGTGGAGAAAATTATACCCTGTGCTTCCCCTCCTCACACCTTTTACTGGCTCAGGCAATTTATCTGTGAACTCCAAACTGCACTCTCAACCCAGCAAAATAAAATCCCTGCCATTCACCAGACCTGCTCTCCTAAGAAGGAAGTTTTAGACCCGCCTGCTGTTAATTGAGTCTAACACTTAAAGGTCTCCGCATTTACAAAGCTATTTACCCAAGAGTTTCTTCCAATTACATTAAATTTTCTTCCTGAGAGAATTCTAGGAAATGAAATTTTCTCCATTTTGTTAGGTTCTGAGCATCTCGTATATATTGGCTTTCCATCTAAGTACCAGGTTGGGGCCCGTATTTCAATCTGTCACTTCAGACACTCATTCAACAAATTCTTACAAAGTAACTACTCTGTAGCATGCATCCTGTTAGGTATTGGGTAGCTGTGGCCATCCCCATGATGTGTGCAGTCCCATAATGTTATGTGAACAGGTGACCATGGTCTGAAGAGAGCAGGAAAAAGCTCCCCAGAAAGGGTGAGAACCTGCTGAAGGAGTAGTAGTGATCCAGTTAAAGAGGCTGGGAAGGCTAAGAGTGAGTAAGGTAGACAGACCTGTTTGTTTGAAGGACCAAAAAGAGGGTCAAAAGAGAGTATGGGCATGGTATTAAATGAACTGAGAAAAAGTCTTGATAGGATGAAGGTCTGAGAGAAAATGAGAGTGAAGATAATAAAGGAACATAGGGTACAGTCATAAATAAACTCATGTGCCAGGACAAGGTGTTAAGTTATTTCCTAGGAATGATGGAACATTCTAGAAAGTTTTGAAGCTGAGCAATGCCATGAATAGACATGCATTTAGAAGGGTACTCTTATCATAGGGTGAAGAAGGGAATGTGAAGGTCAAGATTAGAGGCATAAACCTAGTAAAGGAATTATAGGATCTAATATCAGGTCTATTTTTAGGTCTCTAAGTAGTCTCCAAACATCCCCTACCCCTTTAATTGCAGTTTTCGCTTCTGTAATAACACTTGCTTGCCCCTCCTCCCCTGGAAATGTTTTACCCTATAAAAACCAGAGCCACAGACAACTTGGGGCTGTTCTCAGAAACTCCTCCTCTTTAAATTCTACTTGTCTGGCAGTGCAGTCTTTGAGTGACTCCTGGGCATGACATAAGGATGTATTCTCCCTGAACTCTTAATCTTTTTCTAATTTTCTTTTATTTCACATGTTACATTAACTCTACAATAAATGAAATTTTATGTATCATATAAAAATGTAAGTTGCAAGTACAATATATGTTAACTTAGCTTGGGATACGGCTGGTGAAACATTAATTTGAGAAGCTGGTTAGGTCCAAGTTTGGGATTAGCTATCATTATTTATTGGAGTTCTGACAATCTTACTGGTATTCTATGAAGACCTAATACTATTTATAGAATTTGAATTACATTAACAACAGATATGCCAACTGTAAAACATCTGATGTCTCTTCCTTTTAACGTGGTTTCTTCATGTTTAACTCTTCTATTTTTATTGTTTCTTTTTTACTAAATAACACTAATTACATTTACTGTCAGGATCTAAATTTGACAATATCCTGATATTTTTAGTGTAGGTTTAAATGAACTTTATTGAATTATTCTACTTTTCAAATACGTAGGAAACTATAAACATTTTTATAGTTTAGACAAATCTCTACTGCACAGCCTACATATGGAGAGTCACTCTCTAAACTTGTGTTCTATTGGCTGTAGAACATGTTCATACTTAATGACATACAAATGTTAATAAAAACATGTAAAACACATAAATAATCTTATCCACTTACATTGAGTTTGAAGCTCTGTAGAAAGTAGAATAGTGAAATATGAAAAATATAGCAACTGAAATTCTTTCTTAACTGAATAATTAGCTGAAAGTAAGACTCCCTATCCATCTACTCTTCTTGTTTCCCATGCACTGTTATACCAAATATTTAATTTTACACATTTATAATGTAGATGAGAGATTGAAGATTTTCATTTACAAAATATTCAGTCATTTAAGCAGCCATTGGTTAAATGTTTGGGTAGACGTTGTGCTGGGCGCTGAGGCTGGAGAGAGAGAGAGAAATAAATTTTAACAATTAAAGTACAGTAGATGTTTAGATCCCCAAAAAGAAGAAATATAGGTGGGGCATATAGGCACACACATATGCACAGTGTTTACTACACTTTGAGAAGAGAAATAAGGACGCTTTTTCTGGAGTTGATTTAAGTACCAATCATTTAAACTTGCTTTCCATATTTCCTGAAAAATAGGATGAGCTTTGAGGTTTATATTTTGTTGGTCAAATATAGCTTAAGAGGAAGTATCTTAGACGATGGCTGATACAGAGAACACTAAAAGTCAAACATTGCCAATGTGGGAGAACTATCAGAGTAGGAAAAGCAGGTCTGGTGTCTGACACTAACACAAGGAGAGTTTTAGGTAAAGGTAGCTATTCCTCATGATCTATAGTAAGGAACAGAAGTATGGTGTTTGTGGACACTGTTACTTCTTACAGCAGGGAGAGAAAGAGAATATGGGGAAAGCATACGATTTTGAGATGTCTAGAATGCAAAAGAGCTGGAGAATTTGCCGCCCTGACGTTGTACAGGATTAAAGATACTGACGTTGCAGGAAGCACGTGTTAGCAAAGTCGCCCACACATATATACACAAACTGGAGACAGGCTCCTTCGGGGAAAATATTTTGTTTCACACTATATCTGTAACAGCAGTCTCAAGGGTCCAGCTTCAGAACATTTGATTGCTAATATTTTTTCTATCAAAAGCAAGCCCCACACCAGCAACATCTGCTTCTTTCTTTACAAGTTTAAGCAACAACAGCTTTGGTAGAACCGAGGGCGACAGGTCAGGGAGTGTGTCTGGAGACCTAGGGGGCCTGCTGTTCAGAACTGTGATGTTCCCCTGCTATGAGCCAGAAGTCACATCTCTCTTCTACCCACTTTGTTTTTCTAAATTATGACAATATTTAAAGAAAAAAATGGCCCTACCTGTCATCTTGGTTTAGCAACTAAAATACTACATACTTTCAATGTTCAAATTCTGCCTTTTAGAAAATGTTGTCATTGTGTTTCTCATTCCTTTATTAAAAATATGTTTTAGAGATAAAAGAGAAATACTTTATGTACAATGAGGCATGTCGATTTTATATTTTCTTCAGTAAAACATGAATTTCATCTCAAATGTATTAATTTTCCTCTCAAAAATACATAATCATGGAAGCAAAGCACATTATTCTTAGTAAAGCATCACAAGAATGGAGAAGCAAGAATCCCATGTATTCAATTCTGATATGAAGACAATTAATGATCTCGTACACGGTGGGGGGTGGGGAAGGAAAATGCAGAAGGAGGGGAGGAGGAGGGAAGTGGGGGAAGGGCAGAGGAGAGAGAGAGGAGGGAGGGGGGTT
>CAUYPK010046205.1:0-14019 GCA_963574355.1 Loris lydekkerianus
CCACCTTATTGGAATCCTTGAAAGTGTTGAAATGTCCTCGCAAGGCACAGAGGCCCTTCTCCATAAAATTATGAAAGAGAATTTTCCAGACACGCCAAGAGATTCTGAAATTCAGATAGCAGACAGTTTCAGAACCCCAGCACAACTCAATCCCAATAAGACATCCCACAGGCATATCATAATTAACTTCACTAAAGTTAATATGAAGGAGAAAATTCTGAAATCAGCCAGATATAAGAAATCCATTACCTACAAGGGGAAGAATATTAGAATGACTGCAGATCTCTCTGCTGAAACTTTTCAAGCCAGAAGAGGGTGGTCATCGACTTTTAATCTCCTAAAGCAAAATAACTTTCAACCACGGATCCTATATCCAACTAAACTGAGTTTCATTTATGATGTAGAAATTAAAAACTTTAATGACATTCATATGTTGAAGAAATTTGCCATAACCAAATCAGCTCTTCAGGACATTCTCAGACCTATCCACCATAATGACCAGCCCAATCCTCTATCACAAAAGTAAACTCACTCAGAAACTTTTAATCAAACTCCAACTTCCACAGTGGCGAAAATATGGAAAATGTCCACTGGACTTTCGAAAAACTCGATACCCAAAATTTTACCAGACTTATCAATATTCTCCATTAATGTGAACAGCTTAAACTGTCCTCTAGAGAGGCACAGGTTAGCTGACTGGATACAAAAACTCAGGCCAGATATTTGCTGTTACAGGAGTCACATCTTACCTTAAAAGATAAATATAGACTCAGGGTGAAAGGATGGTCATCCATATTTGAGGCAAATGGTAATCAGGAAAAAAGCAGGTGTTGCAATTCTATTTGCAGACACAATAGACTTTAAACCAACAAAAGTAAGGAAGGATAAGAATGGTCACTTCATATTTGTTAAGGGTAATACTCAATATGATGAGATTTCAATTACTAATACTTATGAGCCCAAACAGAATGCACCTCAATTTATAAGAGAAACTCTGACAGACATAAGCAACTTGATTTCCTCCAGCTCCATAATAGTTGGATATTTTAACACTCCTTTTGCAGTGTTGGATAGATCCTCCAATAAGAAGCTGAACAAAAAATTTTAGATTTAAACCTAACCATCCAACATTTGTATTTAGCAGACATCTACAGAACATTTCATCCCAATAACACTGAATACACATACTTCTCCTCAGCCCATGGAACATACTCAAAAATCGATCACATCTTAGGTCACAAGTCTAACCTCAGTAAATTTAAAGGAATAGAAATTATTCCTTGCATCTTCTTGGACCACCATGGAATCAAAGTTGAACTCAGTAACAACAGGAATCTGCATACTCATACAAAAACATGGAAGTTAAATAACCTTATGCTGAATGATAGCTGGGTCAGAGATGAGATTAAGAAGGAAATCGCCAATTTTTTAGAACAAAATGACAATGAAGACACGAATTACCAGAACCTCTGGGATATCGCAAAGGCAGTCCTAGATAGCACTGCAAGCCTTCCTCAATAGAACGGAAAAAGAGGAAGTTAACAACTTAATAGGACATCGCAAGCAACTGGAAAAGAAAGAACATTCCAACCCCAAACCCAGTAGAAGAAAAGAAATAACCAAAATCGAAGCAGAATTAAATGAAATTGAAATCAAAAGAATTATACAACAGATCAATAAACCAAAAAGTTGGTTTTTTGAAAAGGTCAATAAAATAGATAAACCTTTGGCTAACATAACCAGAAAAAAAAAAAAAAAAGTAAAATCTCTAATTTCATCACTCAGAAATGACAAAGACGAAATAACAACAGACTCCTCAGAAATTCAAAAAATCCTTAATGAATATTACAAGAAACTTTATTCTCAGAAATATGAAAATCTGAAAGAAATTGACCAATACTTGGAAACACGCTGCCTTCCAAGACTTAGCCAGAATCAAGTAGAAATGTTGAACAGGCCAATATAAAGTTCTGAAATAGCATCAGATGGCTTCACATCAGAATTCTACCAAACCTTTAGAGAGAAACTAGTACCTATATTACTCAACCTGTTCCAAAATGTGGAAAAAGAAGGAAGACTACCCAATACATTCTATGAAGCAAACATCACACTGATCCCCAAACCAGGAAAAGACCCAACAAGAAAAGAAAATTATAGACCAATATCACTAATGAATATAGATGCAAAAATATTTAACAAGATCCTAACAAACAGAATCCAGCAACACATCAAACAAATTATACATCACGACCAAGTCAGTTTTGTCCCAGAGTCTCAAGGCTGGTTCAATATACGTAAATCTATAAGTATAATTCAAAAAAATTAAAAAACAAAGACCATATGATTCTCTCAATAGATGCAGAAAAAGATTTTGATAATATCCAGCATCCCTTCATGATCAGAACACTTAAGAAAATTGGTATAGAAGGGACATTTTTTAAACTGATAGAGACCATCTACAGCAAACCCACAGCCAATATTGTAGTGAATGGAGTTAAATTGAAATCATTTCCACTCAGTTCAGGAACCAGACAAGGCTACCCATTGTCTCCACTGCTCTTTAACATTGTAATGGAAATTTTAGCCATTGCAATTAGGAAATAAAAGGTGATCAAGGGTATCCATATAGGGTCAGAAGAGATCAAACTTTCACTCTTTGCAGATGATATGATTGTATATCTGGAAAACACCAGGGATTCTACTACAAAACTCTTAGAAGTGATCAAGGAATAGAGCAGCATCTCAGGTTACAAAATCAACACTCATAAATCGGTAGCCTTTATATATACCAATAATAGTCAAGTTGAAAAATCAGTTAAGGACTCTATTCCATTCACAGTAGTGCCAAAGAAGATGAAATATATAGGAGTTTACCTAGCAAAGGACATGAAAGATCTCTATAAAGAGAATTATGAAAGTCTAAGAAAAGAAATAGCTGAAGATGTTAACAAATGGAAAAACATACCATGCTTATGGCTGGGAAGAACCAACATTGTTAAAATGTCCATACTACCCAAAGCCATATATAATTTTAATGCAATCCCTATTAAAGTTCCACTGTCATACTTTAAAGATCTTGAAAAAATAATGCTTAGTTTTATGTGAAATCATAAAAAAAACCTTGAATAGCCAAGACATTACTCAGAAACAAAAACAAAGCAGGAGGAATCACACTACCAGACCTCAGACTATACTATAAATTGATAGTGATCAAAACAGCATGGTACTGGCACAAAGACAGAGAGGAAGATGTATGGAACAGAATAGAGAACCAAGAGATGAACCCAGATACTTACTGCTATTTAATCTTTGGCAAGCCAATTAAAAACATTCAGTGGGGAAAAGATTCCCTATTTAACAAGTGATGCTGGGTGAACTGGCTGGCGACCTGTAGAAGACTGAAACTAGACCCACACCTTTCACCATTAACTAAGATAGACTCTCCCTGGATTAAATATTTAAACTTAAGACATGAAACTATAAAAATACTAGAAGAAAGTGCAGGAAAAAAAAAAGAAGAAATCAGCCTGGGCGAATATTTTATGAGGAGGACCCCCCTGGGCAATTGAAGCAACACCAAAAATACATTAGTGGGACAAGATCAAACTAAAAATCTTCTGCACAGCCAAGAACACAGTAAGTAAAGCAGAGCTCAGAATGGGAGAGGATATTTGCAGGTTATGTCTCCAACAAAGGTTTAATAACCAGAATCCAGAGAGCTCAAACATATTAGCAAGAAAAGAACAAGTGATCCCATCTCAGGGTGGGCATGGGAGTCGAAGAGAAACTTCTCTGAAGAAGACAGGTGCACGGCTTACAGACATGAAAAAATGCTCATCATCCTTAATTATCAGAGAAATGCAAATCAAAACTACTTTGAGATATCATCTCACTCCAGTAAGATTAGCCCACATCACAAATCCCAAAACCATAGGTGTTGGCGTGGATGTGGAGAAAAGGGAACACTTCTACACTGCTGCTGGGAATTCAAACTAATATGTTCCTTTTGGAAAGATGTTTGGAAAACACCTAAGGATCTAAAAATAGACCTACCATTCGATCCTACAATTCTTCTACTAGGTATATATCCAGAAAACCAAAAATCACATTATAACAAAGATATTTGTGCCAGAATGTTTATTACAGCCCAATTCATAATTGCTAAGTCATGGAAGAAGTCCAGGTGCCCATTGACCCATGAATGGATTAATAAATTATGGTATATGTACACCATGGAATATTATGCAGCCTTAAAAAAAGATGGAGACTTTACCTCTTTTGTGTTTACATGGATGGAGCTAGAACATATTCTTCTTAGCAAAGTATCTCAAGAATGGAAGAAAAAGTATCCAATGTACTCAGCCTTACTATGAAACCAATTTATAGGTTTCGTATGAAAGCTATAACCCAATTATAGCCCAGTAAGAAGGGAAGAGGGAGGGGCGGGGAGGAGGAGGATTGGGGGAGGGAGGGTAATTGGTGGGACCACACCTACGGTGCATCTTACAGGGTACATGTGAAATTTGCTAAATGTAGAGTATAAATGTCTTAACACAATAACTAAGAAAGTGCTGTGAAGGCTATGTTAACTAGTTTGATGAAAATATTTCAAATTGTATATAAAACCAGCACATTGTACCCCATGATGGCATTAATGTACACAGGTATCATTTAATAACAAAAAAAATTAGTGAATGTGATTATCTGTGAGGGATGAAAAGAATGAAAAGCATCAGGATAGAACTCAGGTTCCTTGCTTTAGCAAATTCAAGAGATGGTGGGATCATTCATGACAATGGTAAATAAGGAAAGGGTCACAGATTGAGTGAAGAAGTAGAGCTTAGTTTTTCATTTTGAACATGTCCTGGTGGAAAATCAAAATAAAGATATTTCAGTAGTCAAATGAACACAAGAATCTGGACCTCAGTAAAAGGAAATAGGTTAAACTTAAATTGGAATCAAAAGAGAATGAAGACTGTATGATGATGAGTAATAGAACATTGGATCACATCAACATTTAATGATAGAAAAAGAGCTTAAACAGTGACAACAAAAATCCTGGAGAGAAAGCTCAGAAATCCAAAGGAGAAGCAATTTAAAGAAATGGTTGTAATGAGTCAGTTCAGATAAAAAAACAAACAAACAAAAAAAAAACAAACGATAGGTATCTACTTGATTCAGTGACCAGGAGGTTACGGGTAAACTTGGCCAAAGCAGGTTCAACTGGAGTGATGGGAGTTGAATTGAGAAGAATGACTGAGGAAAATTTCAAAGGCATTAAGTGTGGACTGTGCTCTCTGGAAGCTCCCCCTGAAGAGGACAGGAGAGCCCCCCATCTTCCCCTTGGCCTTCTCTGTTACTGCTCCACCTTGCTACAAGTGTGACCGTATCAACACCCAGATCTGCAAAGGCGACTGGTAGACAAGCCCCCTGCAGTGGTCTCCCTCCCCTCATGAGATCTTTTCTCAACAAAGGCAGAGAAAATATTTTAAGTTATCAATCAAAATAAACAGAGGCATAGTGGGTGAGAAATACCAATACATTTTTGGAAGAAGGAAAGGCAAAGGAGTGACAGTGACTTAGAAGCAGCTCAGATGCCGTGAAGACCAGACGCAAGACCATGGGTCTGATTTGCTCTTACAGGACTGCTGAGACTCTCAGAGCCTGCGGACCAAGGCGAGGCAGAGAAGCAGTGAGTGGCTTGGCTGAGCACATGTGGATTGATGAAAAGGCTGGGTGTGCATTAGCTAGACTTGCAGTTGATTCTCTGCACATTCAAGTCAGCAAGGTTCAAAAAGAACATATTTTCACAAGATTAAGAAAGGATTTTGAAAAAAATTCACCAAGACCTCAAGTATTTTTGCAAATTGAACCACTGAATGGTGAGAGGAGGTCAAACACGCAGTGAAAGGGAACACGTGGGGTTATCATGTAAAATTTCTCTGCCTCTCCCATCCCTTGTTCTATCTCTGCTTATTGTGTGAATTGGTATATACACGATTTTTACTGAATTTGCATTAACTATAAGAAATATACACTTTCTATTTATGTGGGTTGTGTTTTTAGAATAAAAATCCTAACCCAACCTTTTTTCCTACTCCTAAGGTCTCTTCATGTGGTCTTGTCCTGATTCCACTGATGAAAACATCTCCTGGCTATGTATTAACCTCCATCTCTCCCCAGTGCAGTTGTGGAGAGTCAGCGTGTGCCTGCTTGTGGTTTTGACAGAAGTTTCCTCTTAGCAAGGATTGTCAGTCTTGCTTTCCTAGAATCACTTTAAATGCTTGGCTTGGCACTCTAGGGGCTTATTAAGGGAAACAAAGAGAGGGATGGAGGAATGTCTCTTTTTTAGCTGCAGGTCATGGGGCTGAAACTGTGCTCAGAGCTGAGCTGCTGACCTAAAGGGGCCTTAGAATTTTCTACTGCAGTGACCTCATCCCTGCAAAAAGGCACAACCCACCTTTTTGCTTACTTGCCAGGGTTCACAGTCTCTGGAGGATTCCATGTTCCCTTTTCCCTGTTGTCAGGGTGACTTCCTGGGTGTGCAATGGAGGAAGTGAGGAAGAGATGGAGGAAGTGATGGGGGAAGTGGATGTCCCTTCCACGGAGGTGTCCAGGAAGGGGCCAGATTGCAGGGGGAGTTTTATGTTTACTCTCCACAATTAGAATTGGTATGTCTTTTAACCTTTTAAGTGAGGCTATAATTTAGAGTCAGTCCTAGAGTGTTGTCATTATTCTACTGATAGCCCATTCTGAATCTAAGCTCAGAAAATGGCACACTGAAAGCAAACTTCACTGTACCAGTTTTGAAAACTTTATTGATTCCCTGTAGTCGTGTGTGCCTTAGACTTAGGAACCCATTTTAAATATCTTCAACTTCCAGATAACCCACCCTTGCGTTTGCTTATGGCTGATTTCATTGTGCTCTTTATAGAAGACAGCTAGGCTATTTCCTAGACAGACCAAATCTTACTGGGATTTTATTGTTTCTACACATTTAAGTGCTCACCAGGCAGTCTTTGAGAGGAGAGTAGTACAGGGTCAGTTCTCAAGATCTGTCATTGCTAAAGTCATTCAGGCAGAGGCTGAGGTTCTCCCCAGTCTCCTGTCCTTGTGATCTTCTAAGCCAGCGGTTCTCAACCTGTGGGTCACGACCCAGAAGCACTGTATTAAAGGGTCGCGGCACTAGGAAGGTTGAGAACCACTGTTCTAGGCAGATATGACTTACGCTATGAGATTGCAGGTGTGGTGAGAGACGCAGACCCAGGCAGGTGCTAATAAAAAACCCTGCAGAAGAACAGAGGGAGCCTTATCTGCACTCCTTAGGAGAGGCCGCGCGCGGGAATGGCAGGGTGTCTGAGAAGCACTCAGGCTTCCTCACGGGTGCTGTCGTGGGGGGTGGGCTCAGGGAGCACCAGTGTAGCTGCCGTGATGAGTCCAGTGACAGAGCAGGGTAAACTCCGGCCCACCTGCCACCCCCCCCTTCTCATGTCAGAGTCAGTTCAACCTGAAGTCTCCCCAGATAATGCCTCTTTCTTTAAAGATCACCCACTTCTAAACTTCTGGTTATTTTCGGTATTGTGAAGTCACGTTCAAACACAAACCTATAAGAAGGACTGAGAAAAGAACAGGCTGACTTTTCAAAAGACTCACTGATTTAATTCAATTCTCACCCTTATATGATTATGTTCATAAATTCAGCCAGCTAGGACTTTGGTGTTTCCCCACCCACACAGACATACAGGTACATAGGTTTCTTGGGTTAGAAAGAAAACAAACGTGATAAATAAATGTACACTAAAGTGATAGTGATAAATCAGATTTCTTTTGTCTTCCTGCAATACATTATGAATGAAAAGCCTGGTATTTAGGGCAGAACAATTTGTCCTTGTACAAAACAGTGGCTTCCTCTGTAAGGCACAGAGTCACTCTATCTGCCTCTCCTCTGCCCTTTCCCTACCACATAGACGATGGTGCTTACAACCTTGACCCACAGTGGTGTGCTGAGTGCTTGTTGTACACTGAACACCTTGTGCTTCATCCTGAATCCCAGACAGCCTGCGGTCTACTGGTGGAATTTCATGCACTTGGTTGAGTGAACCTTTGGGAGCAGACGATACATCCTGGTACTACTCAAATCACACAGGAAGGTAAATTGTTCATGCTTCTATGGGTCTCCAATCTTTTGGCTTCTCTGGGCTGCATTGAAAGAAGAGTTGTCTTGAGCCACATATTAAATACATAAACAAAAGCTGATGAGCAAAGAAAGCATCTCTGCATAATGTTTGTGATATCTACTACCACAGATAAACAGAAAAGTCCTCACGTAATCTGCCTGTTGGCCACTGACTGACCACCCTACACCAGCCCTGCCCAAGACCAAAGAGAGGAAATCTGAATGAATTTGAACTCAAAGAATTTCTGATTCATCACTGCCAATTTCTTTCTTTCTTTCTTTCTTTCTTTCTTTCTTTCTTTCTTTCTTTCTTTCTTTCTTTCTTTCTTTCTTTCTTTCTTTTTTTGAAACAAGAGTCTCACTTTTTTGCCCTTGATAGAGTGTTGTGGAGTCACAGCTCACAGCAACCTCCAGCTCTTGGGCTTGGGCAATTCTCTTGCCTCAGCCTCCCCCATAGCTGGGACCACAGGCACCCACCACAACGCCCAGCCATTTCTTTTTTGCTGCAGTTTGGGTGGGGTTGGGTTTGAACCCATCACCCTAGGTATATGGGGCCGGTGCCCTACTCATTGAGTCACAGGCACTGCCCCATCACTGCCAATTTCTGCAGCAAGGAATATGGTATTACTTAGGGTCTACATAAGGCCATAGAATAGCTACAAAACAGAGGGTAGCTGTTTTGTCTTCCATTGCCAAAATGTATAACATGCCCGTCCACTTGACACCTAGGCCTTCTCTTCAGCTGCCAATGTGGCACTAACAGGCAGAATTCAGAGTATCTGAAGGCCATGTCACCAGGTGGCGTGGCCGGCACTGGTTCACACACAAGCACCAGGGCTAGTCTGAAAATGGGAGAAAAATGGGGAAATGGGGAAAAATCTCCCATAGAACTGTCACTTGACACAAGCTGGTAGCAGTGGAGATTTGAATTCAAAGAGCTTTGCAAATTAATCTATGGCAGAAAGAGCCACAGGAGAAGACTCTGTCTTTGCCTTCTTGAAGGAGCTTTGAGGTTCTGAAATGATGATGAACATTTATACTGAGAAATGTAGTTATGACTGACATATGTCTTTCATATTAAAATTCTAGGTAATATTGCATTTTTAAAAAAAAAGTCTTCAACAGCTAAAAACACTTCCAGATCACTGTTCTCTGCTCTGCTTAGTGCTTGGAACAAGAGAATTCCTCACTCAGCTTACTAGTCATGCTCCCCGAGAAAGTTCTGTGGATGTGAGCCTTTGATGAAGCATCTTTCAAATGTTCATTCATCTCTCGCAGAACCTATGTTCCAAATCAGAATGCATCAACGTTAAGCAATTGCCTCTTGGTCTAGCGTCAAAAATAAAAATCACCAATTCTATGCAGAAATACTCAAGGTAAATTAAGGATAATATAAAAGATGGATTAGAAAGAGCCACCAAACCCTGAGACAGAACCAAGTCGTTTCCAAAATGATGACATCAAGCCAACACAGCAAGCATTTTATGGTGTCTATTGAAGGGATCCTTCTAAGAAACAACCCAGAAAAGGGGAGAAGACGACCTTCCTCCTACTCTTTTCAGTTCGTACAACTAAAATCTCTGGACACTATTTATGAAACAAACGTAAGAACATTCTGGAAGGTAGAGATGTATCTACCTATTTTTTTATGATATGGTGATCGATAAAACCCCTTCAAGAATAAAAAACAAAAACAGGATAGGAAGTGGAATGCTAATTAAATTCAAGAAGAGGAATGATATAAAATTTCTTACAAAGATGTTGGTCATTTCTTTAGAAGTTAATGGTATAAAGTTATTATGGTACTATATGTACTTAAGTTCCTCAGGTTTCATTTAAAAGACTAATGTAACAGGTTTATTTAAAAAAGCCAGTATCTCCAATATTCTAGAAATTAGGTCCTTTGCAAGGTGTCCCAGCTTCTAAGGTCAGAAATCTGGACTTTGATCTGTAAGGCACTTTCCAACTCTCTTTGGATAAGTATGCTTCATATAAATTGCATTTCCAAGTGTTTTCTCTCTCAACATGCATTAGAATGAAAATGTCAAAATACATGATTCTTTTATCGCAGATATTTAATAAATATTTGTTAAGAGTCTAGTATGGGCAAGACACTGTTCTAAACCCTAAAATATGTTGATCTTCAAAATTTATAAAAATCCCCACCCTCCCAGAGCTTATATTTTAGTGGGAAGAAATAGATAAATAAATAAATATATAAAAGATACTATATGTAAGACAGGGAGAAGTTGTATCAATAAAAAGCAATGCAGAAAAGGGATATATACTGTAAGGAGTAGAGACAATTTTAAATAGGCCCGATATAGACAGTCTTCTTGAGAAAGTAACGTGTGAACCATTGGTGGAAGTACTGGTCCTGGGCAGCACCTGTGGCTCAAAGGAGTAGGGTGCTGGGCCCATATGCTGGAGGTGGCGGGTTCAAACCCACCCCCGGCCAAAAACTGCAAAAAAAAAAAAAAAAAACAAGAAGAAGTACAGGTACTGTGGGGTAACCTGGAAAGCCTTGCAGTCTTGAGGACTGTCATAAAATTTGTAAACATAAAGATGTAATCAGAGCTACTGTTGTTGATCGAGACAATGGCAGTGAACCTGTACACAGGGACCAATTTAATGAGCAGCTTAAATTTCAAGAACTCTCCTTTGCATAGGTCCTTCAGGGAACCAGGAGAAGCCAGCAATTAATTTGCATGGTATTTTTCATTCTTTTCCTTGAAGCAGACATCCCAAAATATATAAGCTTCAGATCTCACAGAATTTGGATCTGGTCTCCTTGTTAATGTCACAGAGGGAGGAAGGTGGTGGCACGGTTCATGCCAGAAGCACAAAGACCTCAAGGGACTCCCACTCGGAGCCGCTGAAGGGTAATTATCCAGCAAGCGGCAGGCTGCGTCGCTGTCCTCCACTCATCTCTCCTCCATTCCTCGACCACCTTAGTCAAAGGACTTGGCAGAGTGTGTGTCCTTGCCTCACTGATGTTAGATTCAGTCATGAGCCTTCCTCTGACTATGTTCTGAACGTGATGAGAGCCGGCCCTCTTTAAAAGCATTGTCTGCGGGATTTGGGTTATTTTGTGTGTGTGCTATTTCTTTTATTCCTTTAGGTTCATATTAAGTTAAGCAATATCCAGTTTAACTAAGGGCACTGCTCATCATACTACATCCAAGGTAGCCTTCTAGTCCCAGAAGAATGAGTCCCACTTGCAGCAAACCTGAACCCAACCTAAGCCTGAGGCCAACCCAATCTAGATCAGTTGACCTTCAGCCAACCCACAAGAGTAAGAAATAAGGGACTATGTTTTATGCCAATGGGAACTTTGTAGCATAATTATACTAACCATGTAGCGTAATGGATAGAGCAAGGCACACAACCTTACCGTCTTGGGCTAAGTTGTGCTGCAGTAACAACAGATGCCCAAGTTTCTCTGCCATCATCACTCAGCTGAAGCTCTGTCCCATGGTTTCACTCCAGGATCCTGTCTGACAAAAAAAAAAAAAAAGAAAGAAAGAAAGAAAAAACTATTTGGGGCGAGATAAGGAACTATGCAGTAGCTCATAAAACTTCTCAGAAATAATAACAAATAGGACTTCATTCTTTTTTTTTTTTTTTTTCTTAGTAAGTGACACAGCTATGCCTGAACAAGGAAGCAATAACACAACCTCCTGCCGGCAGCAACTCCACCCAGACGGCCCCACAGGAAAGCATCCTTTTTAGGGAGAGGCCACACATAATTTGAAAAGTAATAAAATCTACCACAGCAATATATCTTGAACATATGGGTACATGTTACAGAGCAGATCCACTCCAAACCCCTGACCTCATTTTGTCATAGTTTTCCTGATTGGCTTGAAGTATGCTGTAACTTGTACCTTCAAAGGAAAGAAGTATTTGCTCACTTATGTGGACCCGCAAGTCATCACACACGCCCCTGTGGGATGTGCCCATCGCTCTACACAGGAGGGATAACCAGGGATACGGAGCTTGCAATTTTCCCCCTAATATCGTCAGCACTGTTGTTCTCTCTAAGCATCAAAGTTTTCCATGGAAAAAGCCCTAAATATTAGTAGTTTTTCAGATGAAGTAAAACGAATCTAGGGGAGGCACAATGTTATCGAGATCTCATCTTCCCTGTTTTCTTTAGAATTGTGAGATCTCCAATGCTTGGATGTCAAACTTGATACTGCTTAACCTAAACTCCACCCCCAAACCACCTCATGCCACAAAAGCTGAGTTTCATATTTCACATAGAAGGAAAATTCTATAATTGTCTTCTTCTGTAGTTAGAATCTAAAGAACCAGTTACTCAAAGCGGTGCATAATTTTTACTTTTACTTTTTTTTGTTGGAAAAATCAACTTTATTATTACATGGTTCTTTTTGGCACTAATACTTTGTACAGAGGCCAGGAAGGCTGTCTTCTGTGAAGTGGCATACTAGAGGATAATGCAGCCGTCCACCCAGCGCCTTGAGCTGGAGATCTGGGCGTCTCCAAGATCTGCCACCTGCAAGCAGCATCTATTCCACCTGTCATGTGTTGTCTCTCTGCCTTAGTTCAGGCCCCAGGGCTAATTTGCTCTTCTAGTCCCTTAACCTTCTAAGGGCCTTCCCACTTCTGGCCTCTTCCCTCTCCAACCCCCTGCAGTAGCCAGGGAGATGAGCTCTACTTGAGTTCTCTTTTGGTAATTGACCTAGAGAAGCTTTAAATAGGCTGCAACCAGTCAGAAGGAAGAGATTGGATCTGACACCCTTAATTTTGTATTTTTTGACATCTTGTGTCTTTGTGGGCAAAGAAAAATAATCAAAAGGTACACAAAATCTGTTTTGGAGGGAGGGTGTGTGTGTGTGTATGGGGTATGTGTGTATGGGTGTGTGTGTAGTGGTGTGTATGGGTGTGTGTGTATGGGTGTGTTTGTGTGTTGTGGTGTATATGGGTGTGTGTGGGTGTGTGTGAGTGTGTGCATGGGTGTGTATGGAGGTGTATGGCTTTATAGGTGTGGGTGGATGTGTAAATGGGTGTGTGTATGGGTGTGTGTGTGTGTTGGGGTATGTGTGGGTGTGTATGGGTGTATGGGTGTGTGTAGGTGTTATGGGTGCATGTGTGTGAGTGTCTAGGTGTGTATGAGTGTGTATGTGTGTTGGGGTATGTGTGGGTGTGTATGGATGTGTGTAGGTGTTTATGGGCACGTGTGTGTGTGTGTCTGGGTGTGTATGAATGTGTGTTGGGGTATGGGTGTATGAGCCTATGAGTGGGTGTATATGGGTGTGTACGGGTGTGTGTGTATTGGGGTATGTGTGGGTGTTTATGGGTGTATGGGTGTGTGTAGGTGTTTATGGGTGCATGTAAGTGTCTGGGTGTGTATGAGTGTGTGTGTGTTGGAGTATGTGTGGGTGTGTATGGGTGTATGGGTGTGTGTAGATGTTTATGGGCACACGTGTGTGTGTGTCTGGGTGTGTATGAGTGTGTTGGGGTATGTGTAGGTGTATGGGTGTGTGTATGAGTGGGTGTGTATGGGTGTGTGTGTGTGAGAGTGGGTGTGTGTATGGGTGTGTATGGGTGTGTATTGGGGGTATGTGTGGGTGTGTATGGGTGTATGGGTGTGTATAGGTGTGTGTGTGAGGGGGTGTGTGTCTGGGTGTGTCTGGGTGTGTGTATTTGCGGGGGTATGTGTGGGTGTGTATGGGTGTATGGGTGTGTGTATAGGTGTGTGTGTACGAGGGGGGGGTGTCTGGGTGTGTATGGGTGTGTGTGGGGGTAGGTGTAGGGGTATGGGGGGGTGTCTGAGTGGGTGTGTATGGGGGTGGGTGGGGGAGTGGGTGGGTGGATGG
>CAUYPK010046209.1:0-30707 GCA_963574355.1 Loris lydekkerianus
TGAGGTCAGTCGGGACTGGGAAAGACGGCCCTCTCTCCTGTCTCTGTTGAGGTCAGTCGGGACTGGGAAAGACGGCCCTCTCTCCTGTCTCTGTTGAGGTCAGTCGGGACTGGGAAAGATGGCCCTCTCTCCTGTCTCTTGAGGTCAGTCGGGACTGGGAAAGACGGCCCTCTCTCCTGTCTCTTGAGGTCAGTCGGGACTGGGAAAGACGGCCCTCTCTCCTGTCTCTGTTGAGGTCAGTCGGGACTGGGAAAGACGGCCCTCTCTCCTGTCTCTGTTGAGGTCAGTCGGGACTGGGAAAGACGGCCCTCTCTCCTGTCTCTGTTGAGGTCAGTCGGGACTGGGAAAGACAGCCCTCTCTCCTGTCTCTGTTCAGGTTGGCCAGGAGTGCCCAGGAGTGATGATTTGGGTTTGTTCCCCAGCTTCTCAACAGGAGGCTGGTGCTTTGTTTACAGTATGACCAACCCTACAGTTAGTCCAGTTTACCATGGATTTATTGAGCATTTGCTAGTATGTGGTTTGTTAGAGGGCAGGTCTCTGACCTACTGGGGGATACTGAAGAGTAAACAGCTTTTATGGTCATGCAAGTTCTTTTTCCTTATAGCAGGAAGTGTCCATCAAATTTCAGTCTTGTCTAACGTATGTATATGGCTGTTGTGGGGACTGAATGTAGTAATAATGAATTGAAACTGCTTGGAGAAGTACAAAGTTCTTGATTTACTCAAAACTTTATTTATATTGTAAGGCTGGCTGATGATGAAAGCTGATGCACATTAAATGGTTTCTATGTGCTAGGTACCCTTCTAAGTACTTGGTATGTATTAGCTTATTTAATCTTCACAACTTTGAAGTAGTTTGCTTTTATTGTACCCATTTTACAGTTAAAAGAGGGTTAAAAATAATACTTGCCTAGGATGGCAGAGCTGGTCAGTAGCAGAGCCAGGCATTCTGAAGTCTTGGCCCACACACTGTGTGGCTTCTGTAAAGATTTTTGTGGAACTCAGGGAATAGGGGTGGTCTCAGCCCACGGGGAAGGAGCAGCCCAAACTTATCCTCAGAGACCAGAAAGGAGCAGAGAAAGGTCAGGCTGATGCCCAAGAAAACATCAGCATTTCTGCACAACTTAATGAAATTACTGAAACCATTTCTAAGTGTAGAGCCATCTTTCTTGGGTAGTAATACAATTGAAATAGACAATTTAAGCCAAAGAGGAAGGATAAAATTGGTGAGCTCACATCTGCAGATGGACACTTACTGACTCTGATTAAAACAGAGTCAAAAACCTTAAAGTGAACGCATTTTTTTTTTTTCAATTTACAAACAAGTACAAAGACCCAAGCAATATGCTTCATGTTTAGACTCTTGTTTTTTGTTTTTTTTTTTTGAGACCGAGTCTCTTGCTCCGGCTGGTCTCAAACTTGAGAACTCAGGCAATCCACCCGCCTTGGCCTCTCAAATGCTGGATTACAGGCGTGAGCCACTGTGCCTGGCCTGGACTCTTTTTTTTTTTTTTTTTTTTTAAGATGAAGTCTCACTCTTGTTGCTAAGGGTATAGTGCCATGTAATCATCATAGGTCACAGCAAACTCAAACTCCGGGGTTCAAGTGATCCTCCTGCTTCAGCCTTCTGAGTAGCTGGAATACAGGCACCTGCCACAACGCCCTGCTAATTTTTTCTTTTAGTAGACGGGGTCTTGCACTTGCCCAAGCTGGTTTCAATCTCCTGAGCTCAAGCAGTCCTCCCGCTTTGACCTCCCAGACTGCTAGGATTATAGGCGTGAGCTATACTGAACCTGTCCAGTGTTTGGACTCTTTTTTTTTTTTTTTTTTTTTTTTTGGCGGGGGCTGGGTTTGAACCCACCACCTCTGGCATATGGGGCCGGCACCCTATTCCTTTGAGCCACAGGCGCCGCCCTGGTGATTGGACTCTTAAGGAACACAAATTTTAACATAATATCTCTTCCCTTCCTAGCGCATTTCCATTTAAGTGTTTTTAAAGTTGTTACTGAGAGTAATAAGAATTTGAGGATTAATATGCATTGCATATTTTTTCAGTTATTTTCCAGAGAATCAAGCTCATTTTTGGAGTCATTTCTAACCTGGTTATGTCATATTAAGAAGATTGGGAACAAACATATATGCAGATCATGGGAAAGGTAATCTCAGATGTGTGTCTGTAAAGGGAGCTCTGGGAGTTGATGTTTCTGAATTCCTATTGCACTGCACTCCATTCTGTCAACAACTTTCTTAACATGAGATACCTGTGGCCTGTGACTGAAAGTGATTGTCTCATTAGCAGTGTGGGGGAATTAACCATCATCTGACCTGTGTGACCTTGGACAGTGTTTTAATCTCTGTGCCTTGATTTCCTTGCCTAAACATGGAGATGATAATAATAACACCTATCTTTCTCTTAAGGTTGTTGTGAGGATCAAATCAGATACTAGATTTAAAATGCACTCAAATGCACTCAAATGACTAAATAAATTAGTCAAGGGGACTAATATATTACTATATATTAGTAATATAATAATACTAATACTATTATTGTCATGCTGAGATTTCATGTTACAGGGTTGGAGGTATGACCACCCTGTGTGGAAGGGCACAGTGCGACAGTTCTAGGGTAGCTAGAATCTTGTGTAGAAAATGGCAGAGAGTCCACCAAGTTGCTATAACCAGTAACAATTTTCTCTTTGTTTGGTCTGGGCACTTTTTCCACTTATGATTATTTAATAGTTTAGAAAGAGGACTGAATCTCATCTTTCCTTTGTAAAGGTATACATCTCAAATTTGTTTCCTCTGGTAACTTGTTCTAAAAATGTTTCAAGAAAGTACAAGTTGGCTCGGCACCTGTAGCTCAGTGGTTACAGCGCCGGCCATGTACATCGGGACTGAACCTGACCCGGGCCTACTAAACAATGACAACTACAACAAAAAATAGCCAACAGTTGTGGCAGGTGCCTGTAGTCCCAGCTACTTGGGAGGCTGAGGCAAGAGAATCACTTAAACCCAAGAGTTAGAGGTTTCTGTGAGCTGTGACTTCACAGCACTCTACTGAGCACGACATACTGAGACTCTGTCTCAAAAAAAAAAGGAAGTAAAGTTGTATTAATGTTGCTGCCCAGTCAGTTCCATCTGCCTGCTGCCCAAGAACAAGCCAAATATCCAGAGACAGCAGGGTTCACAGCACAAAGTTCATTCTACAGAGCTCTAAGCAGTAAGACTGGAGAATTCTCAAATCCACCTTTCTGAGAATTGTGGGCGCAGGTTTTTAAAGACAGGTTGGTGGGCAGAGGGTTAGGCAAGCAGGCCTGCTAATTGGCTGGTTTGGGGGCAGAATCAGCAGTCCTTTGGTATGGGCCGCTGCCTGGGTGGGTCAGCCAATCCCCTGGAATGCAGTTCCATGAGTCGGGGTCCAAGACCAGCTGGGTCAGGTTTTAGATCTGGGTAGGTCAGTCATTCTACTGGAATACAGGAACTAAAGGATCTCAAACTTACTCCTAGGATCCAAACAGGTGATGTTATTTATGGAGAAAACTTAAAAATCTTTAGGGCTACTTCCTGTGCCCTTTTGAGTAGCAGTTATGGAGAAGCAAACGAGGGGACAATGGCTGATTATTATCATTTTTTTAGCTGAGCCTCTTCCTTCAGAGTTTTTATTATTACCGTTTTACCTGAGTCCATTCCTGCATAGTGTTTCGGGGCCCCTTTTGCTTTGCACCCCTTCATCAACTTGTACTTGTTTCTCCAAGAGAGATTGGGAAGTAATAAGTTGATCTCAACCCTTCCAGAGAGTGCCCTGCTCTCGTACTGCTTCTGTCTCTGATGGGTCAGGGCTGCTCGTGGCCACCAGGGCATCTGGCTTCTCAGGAAGAGGCTGCGTTTCTGGGAGCCAGGCTGGCCTGCCCATCCTTCTCTGTCTCCTTCCTCCCTCCTCCCTCACTAAATGCAGCTGGGAGGCTCTGCCTAGAAGGGGAAAGTGGTAAGATCACTTCCCTCCTGGCTTTTAAAATGTAATGCTTCCTTCCCCTTTTCTCTTCTTCTCAGAATAAGAGCTGCCAGTAAAACTTTAGTGCAGGACTGTTGAGCTATATTTAATGTGGTGTGATGGACAAAGAAATTGTCAGCTCCTCATCTTCTCATTGATCTCCCTCTGTCCCCCTTGCAAAGGGGAATTACAGGAAATCACAGCTCGCATTAAAAAAACCTCAGGCAGATGGGAAGGATGGAGTATGTAACCCCCATTCCCAGAAATAGGCAGGATGGCTGAGCTGACTGACCTTAGCATTTGGTGGTCACTGAGCCAAAGCACGGCCTGAAGATAATGGCACCATCTGGGAATTGAAACCTGAGTCTGTCTGCCTGCTCTTGTCCAAGACGCCTCTTCTTGACTCCTGCAGCCTAGTCAGTGACCAGCCCCTGCCAGTTCCTTCTTCTACAGGTTCCTGCCCCTACCATCCTGGCCAGACCATGTCATCCTGCCATCCTTGCAATCTGCCTTGCTCTCTCTTGCCAGGTCATCTCCAGTGAGACTAGACAAGAGAGTAAAGCCTTGTGTGTGTGGGAAGTAGTATTGGCATCCCCTCCCATGGTAGGGTGCTCCTTGAGAGTGGGGACTGAGGATTCTCTGGGCATAGAGGAGGCCTTTGGTGAGTGCTTGTTGAATTGGATTAGGCCAGATAGTCCTGCTTGAGAACATTTGCTGACTTCTCTACTGATCCAAGGCTGATTTCTCTGCCTATTTTTCATAGCTGTGTAAACTGGCCTTACCTGAAGGTCAGTTTGAATATTGAGCTTACAAAGGTCATACTCACTGAGCTTTGTGGAATAACCGGAGTCTGCCCTGGGGCAGATACAAGGGACACCAGTAAGAAATGTCCTTTGTCCTGAAGGATTTCAGAATGGATTTTATTTTTTGTTCTCTGATCCTTGTCCTCTCTTCTCCTTTCTCACCCCCCTCAATCTAACTTGTTTTTTTCAGCATTCCTGCCTCAGAAGGAATGTTCTCTCTTTCCCTTTTAAGTCTTCTCTCTTTCTGTTTCCATACTTATTCATCCCTGAAGGCTTTCAGGTCAACTCTCCCTTCTTTTCTTTTTAGGACTCTCTTTATTATCTTGGTTCAGATCAATTTCTTGGTAGATTGCCCTGGTGTCACACAGCTCACAGCAACCTCCAACTTCTGGATTTAGGTGATTCTCTTGACTCAGCCTTCCAAGCAGCTGGGTTTATAGGAGGCCACCACAACAGCTGGCTATTTTTTTTGTTGTTGCAGTTTGGCCAAGGCCGAGTTTGAACCTGCCACCCTCGGTATATGGGGCCGGCGCCCTACCCACTGAGTCACCCTCGGTATATGGGGCCGGCACCCTGCCCTACCTGCTGCCCTCTCTCTCTTTCTTTTTTCCTATTTTTTTCATTATTTTGTCCATAACTAACAAATAGCTACTGCTTTTCTTCCTTATTTCTAATTACTCATGCCTCACTATTTAGCATTTTATTTCACCTATATAGGATACTAAAATCAGCATGCCTGCCTAATTGCTTGTCTTGATTTTTTGCTGTCTGGATGTGCAGTCTCTCAACTCCACTGAAAGCTCCTGGTAAGTTGGGGACCATGCCCCAAGCCTTTTGCAAGCTGTATATAGACTGTCAGGAAATTATGATACATGGGGTAGATGAAGGTAGACCATTGGAGGTAAAGGGCGATCGGCCAGTGCTTTGGGAGTATGGTACCCAGCAGGATTTAGGGTCACTTGACACAGAGCAGGCTCAGCGGATCATCCTTTAGGACTCTGGGAACCAAGACCGCAGAGGACATGGGAAGGGCAGGAAGGATCAGCTTTTTTTTTAAGAATTCATCTCATTTTGAGATTCTCTTGAAACCCTGGTTCACATGGAAAATGTGCTCATCCTAAAAGTTGATGAGCGAGTGGAGAGTGGTGGTGAAGCCAGCTGCTGCTGTTTGATCCAGGTCCTCTGTGTGGTGAAACACCCTAGAAGGAGGGCGTGCAAGCTACCTGATTGCTGACCACAGAGAATGAGACTGAGGGTTTATTTATATGACTGGCGTTTGTATCGATTCCTCTGGGAAGTTTGGAGATTTGAATGTATTTTGTAAATACATTTTCCTTCTTTGCCTTGTCACTCATGTAGCTTGTAGACCTTCGTTGCATTTTTTCTTTGAATACTACAATCTTGCATGAATTAAAAGCAGTGTCCTCCACTTCTGACTTTTATAGAGCTTTAAGCATTATGTTAACTTTACTCCCATCTCCCTTTCATTTCCCAGATCTACTTGGCTCAGTGGTTCTCAGCCTTCCTAATGCCTCCTATTGCTGCCACTTGTGGTGACCCCAACCATAAAATTATTTTCGTTGCTATTTCATAACTGTAACTTTGCTACTGTTATGAATTGTAATGTAAATATCTAATATACAGGATGTATTTTCATTGTTACAAAGGGGTGGGGAATCACAGGTTGAGTCCTAGGGCTTTGAAACAGGTTAGTAACATCTGTGGGCTGGGACTAGTTTCAGCCAGCTCGATTCCCTGTTACCCAGTTTAAATCTAAAGAGCACATTTAAATGTACTGGAATTGTAGATATGAAGTGTGGTTACAAAGGGAAAAAACATTAATTGTAGATTATATAAAAATAAAGCCAGCTTGAATTTCCTTCTTACGAACTTTCTCTAAAACTTCTTTTTTAGACCTGTAATTTTTGGTATATGGATTTTCGGGTGGCAGCCCTTCTACTGTTGGGATAGTGGGATTTAATAAGCCAATGGGTGATGTCCCAGAATCCCAAGACTTTGAAAAATGCTGTTGCTTTTGAAAAGTAATAAACATAGAACCAGGCCTCCTGCCTCAGATTTATACCCTCTTCCCATTCTCTTCTCCACTAGTGTACTCTGTGGCCAAGTTTGCCTAGATAGATAATGGCTTAGATTGGTTTAAATGTCTGTAGCAGTGTGGTACTAAAGTGTGGTCCTTTGATGATTGATGATGATGGTGATGATGATGGAGGACTCAGTAGCAGGTGCACTGAGAGAGCTGTGACCAGTTCTTTCTAAGGCTCCCAGGAAGAAAATGACTAACTTGCTTTCTGTGTGAAGGCCTTAGTGTCAAGGAGAGGAGAAAGCAGTATGTGGAGAAATCATCTGCCCAAAGGTCACAGTTCAGAGAAGAATTTTGGAAGAAGTTGTGTGTTTTTGTTTGGAAGAGGGTGTGTTACTTCTTTTGAGAAGGCTTTTACAGTAGTACAGTGGTTCTTCTGGAACTCCAAGCAGGATTCTTTTTCCACCCTCTTCTATATTTACAGCTGCTTTCCCCCCTAGGGGAGCATTCATCTGTTTTTAAAAAGCAAAGAGAGAAAACAAGAAGTTCTCTCAAACAGTGAGGTTTGGAAAGTAGAACTACATTCATTTGCTTTTCAGGAGGGCAAGTTCTAAAGCCTTGTTGTTTGGGTACAAGAGAAGGAAGTCTGTCACCCCCTCTGCCCTCTCCACAAAAGTACAGCACCGTTATCCCCTGGCAGATGTGACGTTTAGGACACAGGGTTCCTATTATAATCACTTTGCCATACTAGACCCAGTATAGCTTTTCAGCTCCTGAAAAAGCCTGTTTTTCAGGCAGGCCACTTCCTCAGCCTGAATATCCATGCCTGACTGGGGCCAGCCTTTGGTGACCCCACTGGACTGTGCAGTCAGAGGCAGAGTTTGAGGGCACCTTGGACAGGAAAGATTTGTGATCATTAGGATGTTTTCATCATGCCCATGCTTCAGGGTCTTGGAGCTGAGGGTCACCAGGCCCGGAGATGAGGGTAGGAAATAGGTTTAACCAGGGTGCCCAGTAGCCTCTTTCTAGACAGTTTTTTTTTTTTTTTTTTTTTTTTTTTTTTAACCAGCTAGCTGGGTGTTGACATGCACCTTTGTTTTGTTACAAGAAGAGGTGGAATTCTGCCTTGGCAGTTGAATAACTGTGCCTTCTATTTCGATTCTATAGAGGGTTATACTCAAAGCTAATGAGTGCTTTCTTCCACTCTGCACACACTCTGATCCGGAGTGGGTGGCAGACTGAAGGCTGGAGGACCAGGATAGAACAAGTACTTTGGGAGGCAGAGATGGAGGTGACAGAGCAGCAGGGCCCTGCAACTCCAGTGGCTTGGTCTCCTGGCTGAGTGCCCACCTTCTAAGGCACAGGCAGGAGGGAGGCCTCCAGCTTCCCTGAAATGACTCCCTCTCACAGCTCAGTGTGACCAGCCAGAGGAGCTTCCTGGGGAGGAGGGGGGAAGAGTCTTAATGAGCCTGCCAGGTTTGGTAGTACTGGGGACTCGCCTCCTGTTCTCTGTTGGTGGATCATTTCCTTCAGCTCTCAGAACACCCTGTCTTCATTATTGCCAGCACACACATGTGCACAGCCTTTCTCCAGGACTGCTTCTTTTAGAGGAGGTAGACAGCCACTCTTGCTTTCTCAGGAGCTATTCCTGCCATGTTGTAGTTCCTGGGGACAGTGCCACTGAACTTCTCTATCTAGCTGAGGCCTAAAAGAGGGCCAAAGCGTGGGTGCTCAGAACAGACCTAGCCCAGTGGAGGACGTTGCTGGAGCTGGCAATCTGTCCAGAGGGGCTCAGTCAGTGGTCAGATTCTGACTGGGAGATATTTGAAGGAACTTTGTTTAGTCAGAATTGGGAGAATGGGGTTCTGGGGTTCAGCCATTCACCAGCCCTGTGTTCCCAGGCAGATCATGATCCTTTGAAAGGCCTCAGTTTTCCCCTCTTAAAAATGGGTAGATTGGACTTTATAAGATTATCCCAAAGTTCCTTTAGGCAATGATGTGTTAGGATCCCTTGACAAACCCAGGAGTCTGCTCCCAGTGGTGTAGGTGACCAGAGATGACAAAGGCTGGGACAGAATGGACTGCACTTTCTAATTTTCTTTTGCTGCCCCCCTCCCCAAGCTTTTGCTTGTGTGTTTCTTTTGGAATGCCCCCCTTCCCCGTACCCATCTCCTTCTGCTGTTACACCTTCCTAAAGCCAGGTGTCAGCTTAGACTGCTGCTTGCCCCACGCTGGGTGGGTGTCCCTGCTCTGTGCTTAGCACTTACCTTTTGTTATGTCTGTGTCCTTGTTCTTCCTGACCTTACATGAGCATCCCGAGGGCAGAGACTGTATCCCTAGTTGCTGGTACAGTGCCTGGAATGTGGTGTATACAGTAAATGTTGAATGAATACATGATCCTTTCTGGGCCTGCATGCCCTAGTGTACTCTGGGAGCTGTTTGGGATTACCCACCCCCACCATCACCATGCTCCCCTCCCCACCACCCACTTCTGAGCTGTGTGAGGATGCTGGGAACCTTGGACAAGACTGAGCTGGGTTTGAGGTGTATCTCATTGTGGCAAATCATTAGGTGATGTTGCCACCCTCACCCCCAGGGCAGTCTTGCAAGGTACGGCTTCCACTGGGGATGGCCCTTGACTTTGCCTTGCCCCTCCCCATCTCTTGCCCTCCTGTCTTCTGCCAGCTGCCTGGGGCTGGACCATCTGTTGCTTATGATAGCAGGTGGGGTGAGAAGGGTGAGCGATTTGTGCTGGGGAGTGTGGGGTGAACAGAACCTGATCTGCACTGTGCTGCCTGCGTGGCAGAGCTGGCCCCCCTCCCCCACATCCTGTCATCTTCCCGAGCGCTCTGTGGTGCAGGGCTTAGTTTTGTTCCAGCTGCTGCTTCCCACCACCATTCTGCTAGCCTCGCTGCATTTTTGTTTACTTTGTGTGTGGGCTTTGCCCTTTTGCCTTAGCCCCCAAGAATCTTTATGTCATGTTAAAAAAAAAAAAAAAAAAGAATCTTTAGAAATGAAACTTTGGACTCCTGTTGTTCTCTCTTCAGATGCAAATGATGTGTCTCTTCCCATCTGGGTTTGTACCTTTGGGTTCACCACCCTGTTTTCTCTCCTAAGGAATCTTTGAATAACAGGGCTGGGCCGAATCACTCACTTGAAGGAACTTTAATTTAGCTTGTGCTTCAAGCCTTTTGTGGACATAGGAAAGAAGAAGCTAACTTACTCCTGTCACTCTTGGTGACTCTGAGTTTGGAGGTTCTGAACTGTTTGTGTGTCTTTGAATACTTCATTAAAAATATTGTCCTGGAAAGGAGGAGAGAGGCTAGTCAGGACTTTAATATTTCTTACTGAGGGCCTGGGCAGGTTTCTTAGCCCAAGTCTACAGAGCCCTTTTTTGGGCCCCTCTTGCCCAAAATATGATTTGGGGTCATCACAACGTGAGGAACTGTATTAAAGGGTCATGGTATTAGGAAGGTTGAGAATCACTGGTCTAGACTAAGACGATCTCTCTTGGAGGTAAAACCCTTTCGAAGGTTCCATCCAGTGTCCTGTGTAGTAGGAGACTTTTGCGCTTTGGTGATGGGAGGAAGAACTAATTTTGGCTACGAGTGAGCTCTGGGGATTGTGCACTTAACTTCTTTTTGTTGATTACTTCCCAGTTTTGCTAGTTTCCTCACAGGTATGCACAGATCAGTACTCAATCAAAAACTCAAAGGGATCCCTCTGCAGATATCTAAGCTTTTTGTTTTTGCAGCTTCTGCCTTTCTTTTACTTTGCCCTTTCTTGCCACTTTGGCCTCTTCAACGCAGAGATTGCTGAGCTCTTTCAGGTTTTTCCTCTCTATCTGATGGCCTAGAAACTCCCTAGGAATGAGCTGGGGCACCAGGAGGGCTCTCTGTATTTCTTTCCCTTTTCTCAAAGATCAGTGTCCTGTGTTGCCTCTTGTCTAGTGTCTGAAAACTATTATTTCATGTATTTATCTGGTTTTTCTAGTTGTTTAAAGGGGCAGTGGGAGGAAATCGAGTCCCTGTTGTTTCATCATGAGTGGAGTTGGAAGTCCTTTAGACCATCACTTCAGACCAGATTTTAACCTTGGATGTTACTTTCCTCCAGCATTTACTGGTGGAAACGTGGACCCATTTATACAAAATGTATTGACAATTCAATCATGTCAATTTGCCAAACATTTATTGAGCATCTGCTATGTCCAAAAAATAGCATGGTTTAGTATCTTGCTATACATGATATAATTTGTGACTTTCCTGTGCTCTAATGCTGCACTTTAGGGTGGGCTGGGCATGTACTTTTCCATCTCCTTCTGGCATACATGTGACATCTGTACTATTTGAGCCTTCTTCCTGTACTTTGTGATCATGGTCTCATTAACCCTGTGTAAACAACTGAACTAACTAGTCACAATTGATGAGCAAACAGCAGGTGCTTGGCTGTCTGCCTATCTATGAGTCAGGCCCTGACAGCCCTGTCAGGGGAGGGAGAGAGAGCATTAAATCTGTAGGTGTGACGAGCCCCTCAGTCTAACCTGGCCTTATTTTGTGCCAGATACTATATTAAACTTTTTACAATGTGTGTGAATCATTGACTCTGCAATTCAATGAAGTAGATACTCTTCTCCCAATTTCATGTATGACAAACAGGCTCACACAGTAAAGCAACTTACGTAGGCCCTGTGAGAAGCTAGAGGCAGGGTTAGGATTTGCAGTCTTTGTGTGACTCTAGAGACCGTTTGTTATTCACTAGACCACATTCATTGGCCCTACAATTATCTCTTTTTTCACTTCCCTCTCCTGGGCTCCAGCTTACCTTCCTGTCTTGTCTTTGACACTTTGGCTAAATATCATCCGTGTCTTTTCACTTTCTGTAGTTATTTGTGCATGTGTCATGTGTATGTCCACATATTGTACAGTAAACCATGTGCTTTCAGGCCTTGTGGTTCTCCTTCCTCTTTGTACTTCTCATGGAATCAGTGTAGTACGTGTAGGTGCCCAGTACATGGTGAGTAAAGTCATTGAGTTCCTTAAGAAAAAACTGTATTGGGAATGAGTTCAGAAGCCCTGTCTGGATGGGCATATCAAATTCCTTCATTAATTTATTGTTTCTTCCTTGTCTGTTTATCATAATCCCTCTTAACATCTTCCAGGACGTTACCTGGAATTCGTGAAGTTCTTCAGTTGGTGCCTCTGCCTGAACTTTGACTAATTTGAGATTAATTTTGCAGTCTGCCTGTGGAGATTTAACGGAATACCCTTAATGCAAATTAGTTTAATCAGATTCCTTCTCAATTCCTGACTCAGGGTCCCACGTGGAGAGAACAGGAAATATGATTGGGTTAGAATGAGGATGTGCAGGCCTTGGTAGAGGGACTTTGTCCTATGAGAGGGTCATGTTAGGGCATAGGTGGGGGCAGGGGCATGGAGCTATTAACAGGGAAGGAACATTAGGCAAGTTCCTGTTTCTCATTTTTGCTTGTACCTCATAGTCCAAACTTGACGGCTTACAGGATGTTTGGGTAATTTGTGAGGAAGAAGACAGAAAGAATCATGGTTTGGTTATAAATTAGGGGATTTCCTGCAACTTACACAAGATGGAGAACATTTGGGCCCAGGCCCAAATTCTACTTGTGTTTCATCTTTAACTGGAAATCCTGACCTTGAGCGAGCAAGCTGTTTCATCTCTCTGTACAACAGAGAGTATCCCCAGTGCAGTATCCAACCTTCCTGGACCTCAGTTCACTGATCTGTAAAATGGCACTAATAATACCTATCTTGTTTGGCTTGAGCATTCCTCTCATTTGGGCTGTTAAACTTCAGTAGATGGAGGTGAAGAACATGCACCTATAATCTTAAACCAGAACTTCTAGAGAAACACTCAAATGGCATTTGAGTAGGAAGGAGGGGAATGGCAGAATCCGTGACCGTGTATATAGAGAACCTTAAAACCTAAGAGGCCCTAGGGGACGTCAGATCTTTGGCCCTGCTTGTAGGTTGACTTTTGTTTCCAATTCATGAATCCTACAGAAAAGGTAGCTATTTCAGGATGATAGGGTACAGAGGCTTTTTCATTGTTGAACACTAAGAAAATATCCCCAGCTTCTCCTTAGCTTTTGCCAGCCCTTGTGTGTAGAAGAGTTAGTTTGGGTGTGGGGTGTGTCTCTGTGCTACCTGGATAGTTTAGAAGATTTTACCTAAAGTCATATTGTTGACTGAAAAGGTATAGCTTGTAACACACAACCCCCATCTAGCTGTCCTCCACTCTTTTTCCCAACCCCTCTTCCCAATGGTTTTGTCCTTATTGTGCCCACTTTCATACTTTGAATTCATGTTAAAGTTGATAAAATCTACCCTCACTGTTCTAAGGAAGCTGCTTTTGATGAAGTTATCGGTGATCTCCTAGTGGCCACATCCAATGGGCAGATTTTAGCCTTTGGTTCCTGGACCTCTGCTGCATTCACCATTCCTTCTCATGTTGTCCTGGAGTCTCTGCCCCTCCCTTGTCATCTGGTGCACAGGCTCCTACTTTCCCTTACTTTGTGGAGTGTCTTTCATAGGTTATCCTTCTTCAGTATGCCTCCTGTAAGTTGGTGTTTTCCAGCATTCTGTCCTGAGTCTCTTTTCACCCAAATCCTTTTGATCGTAACTCCAGGGTTGTCTCTCAGAGCTCAGAGTACGTTGCAGCGTTACATACTCATTTCTAATTTGCCTGCTAGACTTTTCTATTGGATATCCTTCAGGTACCCCCAGCTCAACATATCCAAGAATGATCTGTAATAGGCTGGGCACAGTGGCTCACACCTGTAATTCTGGCACTCTGGGAGGCTGAGACAGGTGGATTGCTTGAGCTCAGGAGGTTGTGATCAGCCTGAGCAAGAGTGACACCCTCGTCTCTATTAAAAATAGCAAAACTAGCTGGGCTTTGTGGTGGGTGCCTATAGTCTCAGCCACTTGGGAGGCTGAGGCAATAGGATTGCTCAGGCCCAAGAGTTTGAAGTTGCTGTAAGCTAGGATGATGCCATGGCACTCTACCCAGGGTGACAAAATGAGACTCTGTCTCCAAAAAATAAATAAATAAAATAGTAACTGCCTTTTTTTTTTTTTTTTCTTTTTGGGACAGAATCTCACTTTGTCATCCTTGGTAGAGTACTGTGACATCATAGCTTACCTCAACCTCAAATTGCACAAGTGATTCTCTTTCCTCAGCTTCCCAAGTAGCTGGGACTATAGGCGCCCGCCTCAGTGTCTGGCTATTTTTAGAGACGGGGGTCTCACTCTAGCTCAGCCTGTTCTCAAACTCCTGAGCTCCAGCAGTCCACCCACCTTGGCCTCCCAGAGTGCTAGTATTACAGGCATGAGCCACCTCTCCCAGCCTGTAACTACTATTTTTAATGACTTACTGAGTGCCAGACCCTATGCTAAGTGCTCTATACACATTTCCCCATATAGAGATAGGTATGTAAATACCCCTATGAGATAGGTATTATTAGTGCCATTTTATAGGTAAGGGAACTGAGGTCCAGGAAGGTTGGATACTGCATTGGGGTTAAGAGTATGTTGAAGTAGCTGTTGTGTGGAGAGATGAAGCAGCTTGCTCGCTCAAGGTCAGGTTTTCCAGTTAAAGATGAAACACAAGTAGACTTCAAGTCTCTTGACCTTGAGGTCAGTTGAGCATATTTTTTGGTTTTGACCTGAGGACTCATTTCTCTGTGGTCATTTTTGTCTCATTTCTTGCTCTCTCCTTTTAATTTCAGTGAAATTGAATGAAATAGAGGGAAGGATAGTTTAGGGTTGGGGTTTGGGGTGAGTTTTTAAAGTTTATTTTTAAACAGGCAGCCTTCCCAGACTGGAAATGTAGCAGAAGACCTGAGAACCAGGAAGTGACACAGACCTGTTTATACCTTCCCACTCAGGAGCCTGTGGAAAGCGATCCACAGAGATGGTAAAAAGCAAACATAACTTCATCAGCCAATTCTCTTGGGTTTGCTATTTTTGACATGTAGGAGGTGTTTCTTACACAACTGTAAGTACTTTGAATACCAAAATTTAGCTCCAAACTTCCCCTTGAATGAGGGTATGTAGACAGATATTACCAGACAGAATCAAAGCACTGTCCTCAACAAATGGGTACACGAGTTCAAGGTCCCGTTCAAAGCTTTCTCTTTCACTTATTTCTCCCCTACTCCTATCCAAAGTCTTTGTTCCTGTCTCCTCTGTATTCTCATAATACTTAAAAAACAAAAACAAAAACCCCAAAACCTTCTTTTGGGCCCTACTAACAATTTGACAGCCTTATGTGGATGAATGTGTGATTCCTCTCGTGTAGATTGTGAATTCCTTGACAGTAAGAACTGGGCCCCAATTCACCTCTGTGGTCACCCAGGCCTTGTGTGGAAGACAGCCAGTAAATATTTGCTGAACTTAAGTATAGTCACTGGAAACGCAGAGCCCTGAGAAGTCAGATTTAGCACATCGGTTTCCTGGATGCTATTTGCCAAGTGGGTATTGAAGCCTGTTCCACTTAGTTCTGATGGGAACCAAGTGGAGGGAGGTGATGACACATGAGATGTGTCTTTGAGGTCTAGAAACCAATTACAGCCATTTCTGCCAAGCATCTGCTTTGCTAGCTAGCCAAAACTTCACGATTATAGACCCTTTTCACTCCTGTTTTATATCTGCTGTTACCTTGCCATCTTGTATTTTCTATACAAATTATGTCTTCTGGGTTTATCTTTCCCCCCCTTCATTCTGCAGTATTGGTCCAGTATTTTGGGGTACAGAGAGAAGCAGAGAATTGGTGGTCTATGCAGGAATTTGTTACAGAAGTTAGGTAACTGTTCCTGGGCTTTGGGGAGAGGTATGATTGGCTGTCCTTTTCGTGATCCAGGCAGTGAAGCTAGAGGTTCAGAAGAGCGTCTGTGCCTGTGGGCTGAAGTCAGGAGAAGTTTTCCTAGAACTAAGGTGGGAACTAAGTTTGACCTTCAATTTGGAAAAACAAAGAAGATAGAGCCCTTTTCAGTAGGGGAAGAAACACTTCTAGGCCCCTTGGATTCCATTTATCTGTAAAATGGGGCTAATATGTATTTAATGGCGTAGTAAGTATGTATGGTGTGTTCCCTAGGTCCCCCAGACACTGAGGCTATTTTAGTATAGTCACAACATAGTTATTTAACTTGGGGAAGGGAAGTAGTGCTTACTAGTACCTTAAAATGTATTTTTAGGTTTTGATAGGAAAGCTCCTGGGAACTTCACTTGTTTAACCTGTTGGCTGTTCTTTTGTCTAGACTAATGCTGTTTTGCACCCTAGTGTCAGGATATGTTTCCAAAATAGCTGAAACGGTGCCCTTTGGGAGCCTGGTGGGGCTCGGTCGCAGCCTGTCACGACAGGCCTTAGGCAGAATGAACTTGAGCACCCAGCGTTCAGGCACCATCCTAGTGTCTCGTTTTTGTCTCATTTCCACATCACAGCAACCCAATGGGGTCCATCCAGCTTATAGACAGAAAGTGAAAATTACTTGCCATAGACCACCTGTTAATGATATCTGCCAGAGTCATTTCACAGTCCCAGCCTCCATGAGAGAGATTGAGTTGAAGTGTTTCATTCATTTAGCTGATGAGGAAGCAGAGGTATAGGAGTGCATGTTCACTTGAGGTCAGCCCATCCATCCTTGGTGAAGCTAGGACTGGAGAAGTGGTCTCCTGCCTCCAGGTCAGGAATTTATGGCCCTCTACCTTCTCTCCCCCTTTTCTGTCCTGTCTCTTGTTTTCTGCCTTTCTCTTGAATCTTTTCTCTCTTTCTCCCTGGACCCCTGTAGCTCTGCAGTGATCCTCCGAGGAGGCTGGCTCTTTGTTTTGTTTTGTTTTTTTGTGTGTGTTAGATGTTTGTTGTTTTTGGAAAGCACTTGTGGAACATTGTGTCTGATGGGTGGCCCCTATGAGTGTGCCGATGGATTGATAAAGGTTGGTGTGAAGAGGTGAACTCTCCCGGGCTTGCTGCAGTGCAGGGGAAGGTGGAAGCTGGGCATGGGTCTCAGAAGGTGCAAGGGAAAGGGCTGCTCAGGCAGAACAATGAGGATGGATACTGCTTCTTCCTTCCCGTCAGAACTTTTGTTGACTTACATTTTTAGAGGAAATGCTTTTGGATCCTCCCATTCCCTAGAAGAGATTCCGTATTTCTCAGATCTGAAAAGAGCCTGTGGGGATCATGTAGGTTCATTCCTGAGCACCAGCTGACTTGGCTGAGGCCAATACACCCTTCAGTGGTAGAGCTGGGACCCCCACAGGACAGGCCCCTGCTGCAGCCTTCCTTTTGTTAAGAAGCATTAGAGACTGTTAAAGAGAAGGCTTCATGGTAGGGGACTGTGTATGCTGGTGTGCAGGAAGTGTGATACTTCGAGGGTGTGGCGAACAGTTCTGGGCTAGCAAGACAAGGGCACAAGGCATACCAAAGCAATTCAGAAGGAACCTCTGACACTCGTCAGTGGCATAGCTGGCTTAAGAGGATAATTTTTGAGGGTAATTTTTGTGCTTTGGAAGGGGTGAAATTTTAATGAGAGTTTGATGTTTGTGCCTTTTGGACTAGGAGCTGGAGGTTAAAAGCAAATGGATTTGGTAACATTCTGGCTGGCAAGGATCTCTAAGCCCAATAGAAGAATTTCTGGCTACTGAAACCCCTGAGTGTTAGTAGCTCAGAGGAAAAGGGAAGATAGAGAGGTGAATGAGTAGGACCAGAAGGATCCATAGAGTCACAGGGGAGAAAGGTGGTGTCTCTAAGTAACTACATTTTATCTTTTTGGGGGTTGGGGGGGGGTAGGAGGCATTAGAAATGATACATGTTTAGATATCTTTTGATGCTGTAGCCTGCCCATTTCTGCTAGAGTAGGAGTCCGGAAGGGAGGCATTGAAGGGAAGAGAGAGAGGTAAGGGAGGGTCCCACACCCTCGGGGAACTTTGGACTTCAAAGGTTGGAATTTATTATACCAGGGAATGTAATTCGCTGGTTAAATTCTGTTCACACTGTTCTTTGTCTTCACTCCTTACATGGCAGCATGAGGTTAGTGAAAATGGTCAAAGGAATGTGAACTCTCTTGTTCTGGAGTCGTATCCATAGTACTGCCTCCCCCTTTCTCCATTAGTCCTAGGCAAGAAAAGGATTTCTGTTGGTTTTATTATCTCAGTTCCCTCTCCTAACAAATGGACAGAAGAGCCGTGGTTTAGGAAATAATTTGTTCTAAAGATTACGTGTAGACTGAGTCTGACTTCACCTACCCAGAGCTTGGGAGCCAGGCCTTATTGAGTCAGGCCCCTCTTGCTCAGGAGAGTGTGACACAACTTCGCACCTCCAACAGGACTGAGGCATTCGCAGGAGGAGTCGGCCCCAAGGCATCCCAGCACATGGGCTTGGTAGGGCCCAGACCTAGACACTGACTAGGGAACAGGGTGTCCGGGCTGTCTGGCCCCAGCCAGGAGCCGATTTTTTTTTTTTTTTTGGAGGTAGAGTCTCACTATGTTGCCCTCAGTAGAGTGCTGTAGCGTCATAGCTCACAGCAACCTCAAACTCTTGGGCTTAAGCAATTTTCTTGCCTCAACCTCCCAAGTAGCTGGAACTACAAGCGTTTGCCTTAACGCCTGGCTATGCTTGGTTGCAGTTGTCATTGTTTAGCAGGCCTGGGCTGGGCTTGAACCTGCCAGCCTTGGTGTATGTATGTGACTGGCTCCCTAACTGTTGAGCTACAGGTGCTGAGCCCAGGAGCCATTTTTTTTTTTTTTTTAGAGACAGAGTTTCACTACGTCACCCTCTGTAGAGCGCTATGATGTCACAGCTCACAGCAACCTCCAGCTCTTGGGCTTATGCGATTCTCTTGCCTCAGCCTCCCAGTAGCTGGGACTACAGGCACCCGCCACAATTCCTGGCTATTTTTTGTTGCAGTTTGGCCAGGGCCGGGTTTGAACCCACCACCCTCGGTATATGGGGCCAGCACCCTACTCACGGAGCCACAGGCGCTGCCCCGGAGCCATTTTTGAAGGTGACTCCAGAGCACCTCTAATCTTAGCAGGCTCTTTCTTGGGTTAACTTGGAAACCTCTGTGGTGACAAGCAGGTAAACCATGTGAACTCCTGGGCTCGGGTTGCAGGTTCTTAATACTAGAAGCCTGCCATGCTCGTTGTCTTTCCACAGAGAGCCCTGTGCCCTCTTGCCTTCCGGCTGAGGCTGTAAATAGAAACCCTGGGTCTTTTTAGTTAACTGAGCATTTTCTAGTATTTTGTCCCTTTTGAGCCATACCACAATCTAGTGAGATAGTCAAAGCAAGTAATAGCCCTGTTTTTCAAATGAGGAGCGTCAGAGATGAGGCAAGTGGGCTCTCTCAGGCCAGAGCTGTGGCTTGAGGGCCGTTCTTCTCATTGGAGGATCTTCTGGACAGGAAGTGTTTGTGGCACCACATTCAGTCACCCAGTGTTTGATGTTCTAGGTTCACAGCAGTGGGAGAGGCTATCCCCTGTCCCGTGAGACTGGAAGTCTAGCTCACGGGGCCTCCTCACCCCACAGGTGGTTAGGATAATAGTGCTAGTTCCCAAGAAAAAATCAGAAAGGGGCATCTAAGTTTCTTGTGACTCCTCACCCTGTGTTTTGGAGTGGAAAGCTAGCCACTGGAGGAGGAGATGGGTTACAAAAAGAGAAGAGTGGAAGTGGGGAGAAACCTTAGAACCATAGGCCCTTTTTCAGGTGTGGAAATGGAAGCTGGAGAGCCTTCCTGCCCAGCCAGCTGGCTGGCAGCAGAGGTGGGGCTGGGTGGGCTGCAGGCCTGTCCTCTGTCTCACCTCTAAGTTTAGATGCAGTATTTCTCTGAGGATGGGTTGAGTGCTAGCTTTGAACCTGAGGCCTGGTTCCATGTTCCTCTCCTGTGATTATTTTTTTAAATTTGGGGAAGTGGTCACTAACATATTAAGGGAATACTGATGGACTCTTTTTGTTCAAAGTATTTGCCTCAGAATTTTTTCTAAGGATAATGAATAACCTAGTCCTAATTTGTTCTGAAACACTTTTCTTTCCTCCTAGTATGCTGAAGCCACAATCCAAGGACAGATTGTTTTTTTTTTTTAAATTCTGTGTTCAAAGCACATTATTTCTTAACATTGCTAGATTTGTGGTGTACCCTCTTTATATGCAGTAACTGGGCTTTCCTGTTCTATTTCTGTAATACTTTGGGGGAGAGGGATATATATATATATATATTTTGACACTCTGTAATCCTGGTTAAAGTGCAATGGCATCATTATAGCTCACTGCAACCTCAAACTCCTGGGCTCAAGTGATCCTCCTGCTTCAGACCCCAAAGTAGCTGGGATTACAGGTGGACATGACTACACTGGCTAATTTTTTTTTTAAGCTGTAGTTAGACATTATTTTTATTTTTTAAGATTATAAGGATTGGAAACTTGCTCTTTCCTCCAAGTTTGCTGAGAGATCAACTTACAATTAAGGCAGATTAATATGAGAAAGGTTTATTTACCATGCACATGATGAGAGTCACAGAGTGATTACCCAATATCCCAATGAAGTTTAGATATTTTTATATGTGTCTTTTCTTTTTTTTTTGAGACAGAGTCTTATTTTGTCACCCTCGGTAGAGTGCCCTGGCAACACAGTTCACAACAATCTCAAACTCTTGGGCTCAAGTGATTCTCTTGCCTCAGCCTCCTAAGTAGCTGGGACTCCAGGTGCCATTACAATGCCTGGCTATTTTTTAGAGATGAGGTCTTGCTCCTTGCTCATTGCTTTAACTCCTGAGCTCAGTCAATCCACTTGCCTCGCCTCCCAGAGTTTTAGGATTATAGGCGTGAGCCATGCCCACCCCTCTCCCCCCTCCACCTCCTCAACCCCACTTTCCCGCCTCCCCACTCCACCCCTTACCTTATACATGGTTTTTAGAAGGGAGGGGGACTGAGGAGTATGGATGGGGAAGCAGATTGATTTGTAAATTACCTGAGAGGCGTGTATTATGTTTTAAATGATTTGCGCCAAGTATGATTGCATTTTACAATATATTGAGATAACAGGGAGAGGAAGGGGAGTCCCTTGCTTTTTTTTGTCCAAAAGAGATAAAGTCTTTTCCAATGCCCTTTTATCTGGAAGGGCCTTTAATTCAAAATATTCTTTATACCAAGGAGCTCCTTCAAGACAGTTCTGTCATCTGGCTGAAGTGCTGTGGTGTAGCTCATAGCAGCCTCAAACTCCTGAGCTCAAGCTGCCTCAGCCCGCAAACCTCAAACTCCTGGGCTCAAGCTGCCTCAGCCCACAAGTGGCTGGTACTGCAGGTGCATGTCGCCACACCCTGCTAATTCTGTTTTTTTGTAGAGATGAGGTTTCTTGCTCAGGCTGGTCTTGAACTCCTGGCCTTACGTGATCCTCCTGCCTTGTCCTTCCTACTTTGGGGTTTTGAGGGGTTATAGCTCATGACTTAGCTTTACATGTAAATACTCCACTATTTCTCTTTTTTCATTGCAAAACCCCTGTTTCCATCACCCCATCTGTTCTTGATCAGGTCTTAGGTTTCATGGTGGAACTGGTCCCTTGACATTGACTCTGGTAGGAGCCACTTGTTTCTGTTTAAGAAAAAAACAGATCGGGAGCCCATACATGTACATCCTTTCCTACCCAATTCCGCACTGGCTCCTCCCTACAGTATTCACAAGCTTGACAAACATTTTCTGGCCACCTGCCAGATGCCAGGCCCCCATACTGGCTAGTGAAGATTCCAAGTTGAGTAATTCACAGTTCCTGCCTTCAAGGAACTCTCAGCCTAGTCTGATGAGACAGATAAACAAATAGATATAATAACCTGTAAAGGGTATAGTCCTATCTAGCTGGATAAGAAGGGTAGCTGTGGTGGTGTCAGGAAAGAATTCCTCCAGGAGGTGACCCTGGTGCTGTACCCTTAAAGTGACTATTCTTGGTAGTGGGAGCAATGAGGTTCTTAAGATTTATTTGAATGTAAGTCAGTTTGTTGAGGGAGTAGACAGGTAGTCTATAGGAAGGTCTTGCGGCATTAACTTTGTATTTTGTCTGACTGGGTAATGTGTGTACAAAGTAGAGTGGTAAAGGAGATGAAAAGGGAATATACTGAGAGAAAAATACTTTCCTCCTCCCCCAACTATTAACCATTCAATTCCCCTCCCCGAAGGTAATTGTTAGTTTCTTGTGTATCAGAAGCCAGAGAGGTTACAGGGGTGTGTGTGTATGTATATATCTTTTAAAAATACATGTATATATGCAAATGATTTTCTTCATGTGCTAATTTTAGAAGTTGTTGCATTGTAGCACAGATGGAACTGTCCTATTCATTTTAAACCACTGGCATTCTATTGGGTATACTATAAGTTACATAACTAGTCCCCTGTGATGAACTTTTAAGTTGCTCCAATTTTTTGCTATTACAAACCATGCAGTGAATATCCATCATGTGTGTCATTGGCGATGTGATTTCTGAGGACAGATTCTAGAAGTGGAGTTGATAGGTCAGAGAATATGTGCATTTGGGGGGGCAGATATTATCTGGTTGACCTCCAGAGAGCTCTACTTTAATGACAAAATACTAACCGTAGTTTATCACTTGGCCTCACAGCACTTCTTTTGCTCCCCTATTGAGCCTCTAAGATCTCTGCGGAGTGATTTTCCTGAATGAATTTGGTTCTGTAACATCTCTGTTTAGAATCCGTGTAAGCACCACCTGGATTTCAGCCTCCTCCAGGAGGACTGTGCTTCGTGGTACTCTGATCCACCTAATTTTGGTAACCCCCCCCCCCCCCCCCCAGGTAGACACATCCTTTTGGACTCAGCTTACCATCACCTCCCATGGGTAGTCTTTCCTGCCTACTTCCACTCATGCTCAGAACATGTAATTACCTTATGTGGCCTCACCATTCACTACTTAAATATTTATTATGCACGTGCTGTGATGTGGCACACACAGGTTTCATTCTTGATGATCCACTCTTGTTGTCTTGAGGGGATGATGACTGCCTGATAGGGTTACCAGGTGTGGCTACATATAAAACAGCAGCACCAAAGGGCCCATTGCCAGCCCTGTCACTAATCAGCTGGGGGCCTTAGTCATATCCTTTAACTTCTTTGGACCTTGGTTTGCTATCAGATGAGGCAGTGGAGCTTAATGAACTCTAACTCCCTGTAGCTCAGGTCTTATTATTGGACAGTAACAGCAGCCAGTGTTTACTGAGGACCTACAAAATGTCAGGCACTTTGTTCTGTTCCTTACATCAGTCCTACAAAGAACATATGTTTACTGTCCCCATTGTACAGGTGAGGAAACTGAGGCTGAGAGTTTTTATGACTTGGTCACAAAACAGCAATATGACTGTCTCAGTCCAAAAAAAGACCAGGTATGAGAGTCTTCAGTAAGCATTAGCTAGGCATTCGTGAACAGAGCTAGCCCCTTGTCCTCATCCTCTTTCCTCTAATAGCTGAGACTATAGCAGTCTTCTCCCACCTTTTACCCAGACTCCAGTTTGAGCCTTTAAAGCTGCCTGGCAGAATTTCAGGGGCATTCTTTATTAGGTCATAATAGAAGAAACAGAATGGAATCCGAGCATTCTGACTTTACATACTTCACACATACACAGGGTTTTGTGTACTGTCACAAGTTCTACTCCCAGCCCTGTATGTGAATTATCTCTGTTCTACAGGGTTACAACCAGACCTGATCTTTGCGCATAAAGCCTTGTTAATGGAGAAGGGTGTGTGTTAAAAAGAAGTGGAATAGTATTTGGAGTACCTGTTATAAATGGGAATACATGAGTAACTGGTGAAGGAAATTGAATAATTGAACTAAAATATAATAGGCCTAAATCATATTGTATCATCAACCCAGCTGCCTCCCGAAAGACATGTAGAAAATAATCTTTAAGTTATTAACTCTAGATGTCATCCCTCCCTTCCCTTCTCCTCCCGACTCTTCTGTCTCTTTCTTTTTAAGATTCTGGTTCCTACTCTTCTGAAGTCTGTCTGAACTAGAGTGGGTGGTAGGGCTAATGAACAATTATAGCCCGTCCTCCACCCCCCGTCACTGTGAACATTGGCCAACAGAATGTGGTCACAGGTGTGTTGGGTGAGTCTGGATTAAATTAGTCTCATTTTTGAGATGCAAGGCAGTCGAGTCAGATCCTCAGGGGCTGGTGCTGGCTCCCAGTGCTTCATTCCTTCTCTGGGAGGTGTGTTTCTGCCTGTAAGGCATGTGTTCTCCCTCTCCCCTTTTCTCTTTCTGGTTAGTTTGAGCTTGTTCCAAGTCCAAGTGGCAAAGGCAAAGGATGACTCCGGTGTAGCACCCCTATGTTGACAGCCGCCTCTGCTCCTGTGTGCTGGAGCCTGCCAGGCAGTTTCTAAAAGCTCTGCCATTCCTGACAGATATCCAGGTGAAACAGGCTGTGTCCTGGTCCTGTTGAAAGGATCTGGCTCTGGGAGGCTGACGGCAGCAGGCCTTGGCGTTTCCCCAGGAAGGAGCTGAAAAGCCACTTCTGTGTGAAAAACCACTTCTGTGCTAGTCTCTCCTGGCAGCAACGATTCAGTTGCTAGAATTCTTTCAACTTTGTGTTGGCTTTCTTACCAAAGTGACTACTTTTAGCTAACTTATGGCTAAAGTTTTCATTTTACTTATGTTGGTTTTCTGTTTGTTACAGGTGACTCTATCCCTGGCTGACTTTAGGATTCTTATTTCTGGATTTTTAAAATTTTTCTTTAAACAAAAAAACTTGGACGGATAAAAGATGTGCCATGGCAGGATAGCACCAAAGAGCACCTCAGTGTTTGCCGTGGCCTCCATAAGACATGGAGTATTCCTTCCGCTGGTGATCCTTAGCACCCTGCTTGGAGATGGACTCGCCTCTGGTAAGTTCCAACCTGCCTTGTGAGTATGGGAGGGAAGACCACCATTTCTCTGGAAGGTGAGGACAAGGGCTATCCCTCTGGCAGGGCAGGCAGACTGTGGAGGGCTTTTGTCCTGTGGTATCTAGCGGAGGGAGCCAGGGCCTAATGAGCCAGCCAGAGGGGGCTATGTGGCAACTGGCTTGTGATAACCTGTCACCTGCCCCCCACAGTAGTCATCATTAGGCAAGAAGAGGTACAGGGTTCAGAGCATGATAAATGGGTAAGGGTGTAGGCTTAGGAATCAGACTGCCTGTGTTCACAGCCCAAGCCTACTGTTTGCTTGCTCTGTGACCCTGAGCAAGTCACTTTACTGATGCAAGCCTCAGTTTTTTCAGCTGTAAAATAGGATAATAATTGTATTTACCTCATTGGACAGTTGTGAAGATTGACAGAGATAACATAGTACTTAATGATTGCTGGCTCATTTTTGTTTCTTGTTTTTCTGTGCTTTTTTCTCAGAATGAGTGCATAGTTGAGTATTGTAATTTAGGGAAAGTAAGACCTGGTTGCCAACTCTATAAACATTGTGATCTTGCACAAGCTACTTATTCATTCTTTTAAAAAATTTTTTTGAACAAACTTTTTTTTTTGAGACAGAGTCTCACTTTGTCACCCTTGAAAGAGTGCCATGGCATCATAGCTCACAGCATTAGTGATTCGCACAGTGATTCTCTTGCCTCAGCCTCCCAAGTAGCTGGGACTATAGGCACCTGCCACAATGTCTAGCTACTTTTTAGGGATGAGGTCTTTTTTTTTATATTTTACTTTATTTTATTATTAAATCATAGCTGTGTACATTAATGCGATCATGGGGCACCATACACTGGTTTTATAGACCATTTGACATATTTTCATCACACTGGTTAACATAGCCTTCCTGGCATTTTCTTAGTATTGTGGTAAGACATTTATATTCTACATTTACTAAGTTTCACATGTACCCTTGTAAGACGCACCACAGGTATAATCCATGGCTGATTTTTAAGTCTGCCTATTTCAATGCATCCAGATTGATGGAGCAGTTGAGCCTTTCTGGAGTGGGCAGCAATCCACCGCACACCTACGCCAATTCCTGTGTGCCATCTGAGAACAAATCCTGCTCTTTCTCTGAAAAGTGTTTGAGCTTGTTGACTCTGTCAGAATCCAGAGTTAACCTAACGTGAATTATTGTTAATTACTCACTTCTCAGCTGGACTGGTTCTAAGCAGCAATCAAGTCACTTCTTGGTCCATCAGAGACGATGGTGGGAACACAGGGCTCCTCTGGGTGATGTTACAAAACAGGGACGGTCCAGAGCATTCTTGGGGGAAGACTCTGATTGTCTGTCTGAGAACACATGCTTGAAATATAAAGTATGTATGTATCTTATCTAACAAACTGTCGCAGATATTGTATTGCAAATGGAATGCTCACAGTTTTTACTGCGGGATGTGGCTTGGCAGTCATTCAAACACCACCATACGGGAAGTAAGGATGTCCATGGGTGAGGGGTTGATGGTGAGAGTTGTAGGACCCCTGGGCCCAGCCATGACAAATTACTGGACTACAATTCTCTCCCTTGGACAGAGGTAAAAAATAAAATCTATTCAAAAGCTCTTAGCATATATTTGGCATAGAAGGAGGAGATTGGAGCTTTTTACCATTAGGGGCCATACATGCTTTTCGTTGTTTTCTTTTATAGTCTTTGCCTTTTCATTCACTCTTACCATTATAGTAAGAGCTCATAAATAATTGCTGACTTTGAATTCATGGTCTTTTACTGAGTTCAGTTCCAGGATGTCCATTATAAGGTAAGTGCTGCCTAAGAGGAAGAAGAGGGCTTGGCAAACAGAAGATTCATTAAAAATGAGGCACAGGAAGATTCTGACCAATTTCTATGAAAGTCTAGAAATAAAATCATCTTCATTCCCTTTCTAAAACTGTCACTACCATAGTGGAGGATATGAATTAGTATTTGCAAAGTGCCTAGGAAAGTAAATGGAAACTTCATATATTTGATTTTAAAAATATTTATAGCAAGGTTCTACAAGACTTCTGACTTGTTTGCCTTCCCCCAACTGTACCCAGAGTGGAAAATGAAGCTAATGGCATAAATCTCCTGACACCAAGCCAGACCATTTACATTTCAAGTGCCCTGCCTTTGAAATGCGTGTTACTGCTTCAGGTCCTCTGGATGGGGTCAGGTTTCTGCGGAGCTCAACAGTATCCTGGCCAAAAGAGGGCTTGCTAGAAAGTCTGTCTGCTCCTGGGGTTCAATCTTCCAAACCTACCTTGATCTCAAAATTATGCTTGCCTTGTGGCATCAATATTTTTCCTTTTATATTTAAGACATTTTTTATTAGCAGATAATTAGCCGTGGTGAGGTACTTCAAATGCTCTTTGACAATTTCTATAGAATTCAATGTTTACCCAAATGATGGCCAAATTCATTTCTAAATCCCTCATATTACATAGCTCAATAGCTGACCTTGAATAGCCTTGGAGAGCTTTCTGCAGTCCCCTTCTTGGGGCCGTATGCGAGTGTGCTTTTCACTTATTCTCTTTCATGCCCCTGGCCAATTCTCCACCATGGTCTTGCCGGGGCTTGCTGTCTGTCTGGAGTGTCAGGCTCTCCTAAGAGAGAACCTGCCTCACCCTCCCACCTCCTAGTCTACTAAGCTGCCCAAGGAGCCTAGCTCGGAGCATTGCCCTTGTAGGCACCCACTAACTGGAGGGATGGACTGAAGAAATTCCTGTTGTTCAATAATGACCCAGAAATGATCTGAATACAATGGAAAATAATGAGCAACGACTAGGAAGTCACAGCCTGTTCAGATCAGATTATTCAGCCTGTTTGATATAAAAAGAATTCTACTTTAAAATTTTCAATTAACTTTTTAATGAAAAACTAATTCTATCAAGGAACTATGGTGTTTTAAAAAGCCTTGCTATCAAATTACTAATAAGCAGTTCTTAAAAAACTTGAATGCTGTGATTTCATAGATCAAATGTTCACAGCAGTGACAAAAAAAAAAAAAAAAAAAAGAAGCCCTCCTCCAAAGCAGAATAAACAAAACTGAGAGCTCTTTTAATTATAGGGTAATGACGCTTTCAGAATACATAAAATCTCTTTCCTGTTAGTGGCAGAGAAATGGCCTGGATTCCATTAAGTATAGCCAGTTGGCTGGATCGATTTAAGATTTTAAAAATTCCTATGTGTAATGCATTTTGATCCAATTTTCATTTTATTTCACAATTTCCATCTCTAGCAGAAGATACTATAATGGCACAAAGATCTTCCCACAGGCCAAGGTGGGAGAGGCCGCATTGGCAGGAAGGGTGACACATTAGACTATTTGCTCTGTCCCAGCCATTTTTGGTGTTTTCGTCTACACTTTACTGGTTATCACAGCTGACATTTTACATGCAATTATTAACTACTTTTAAAGAAGCCTTTCAAATATAAAATATTGTATTTCTTTGGGCCTTCCAAATATAAACATTATTATTATAATGTTTTGCAAGTATATTAAAGTTGATATCCAGAAAAGGCATGGAAGAAACTAGTTTCTCAGTGCTAGTGTGTAGAACAGGGCACTGTCCAATTAACCATCAGAGAGGTACTATGGCCGCCTCGTGTTTTCCAGGCTCTTTCCCACAAGACATAACCTGCCTTTACTGGGCCTCACTCCTTGTCCATGTCACATCTGCATGGCTGTGCAGATGACCAGTGTGTCAAAAGCGCATTATTAATTTAACTTGATTGCTGTCACCTATTCAACAAGTTCTGCACAAGAGAACTAATTTAGCAACACATAGCTTCTCACACACAAGGAGTTTAGTGAAAAAGACTACTCTTAGTAATAAAAATAATGTGTGCAGAGTACATGGTATTGGAACAATAGATACTGCCTCTGGTCTTAATTGAAAAGTAATTTAAAGCCAATTTATTTCCTGAAATGCTATAACATGTCTGTATCTGGCCAAGTCAAAAAGAGAAAATGCTTTCTAAAGCTGGGGTCTTTCATAAGCTCCCTAAGCCAACTAATCAACAAGGCACTTTAGCAAAACTGTGGGGAGACTAAGAAGATCAGAGGTTGGGGGAGGGAGGCTGACTAGGAGGAGCACAGCAGGCCCTTAGAGCAGGGAACTGTCCTGTGTGGGGTGACACGACAGTGGTGGGCCCAGTCCCCGTACATGTGTCCACATCCATAGGATGTGTAGTACCAACAGAGACCCTACTGTAAACTGTGGCTGCTGGGCGACAGTGACGTGTAAATACAGGTCCATTAACTGTAACAAATGTACCCTCGGATGGGGGCTGTTGCTAATGGGGGAAGCTGTGCGTGTGTGGGGTCAGAGGGTAGTTGGGAAATCTCTGTACCTGCTGCTCAATTTTGCTGTGAACCTAAGAAAATAAAGCCTATTAGTGTTAAAAGGCATTAAACCTGTGGGTACTCAGGGGCTGTAAGCGGCGATGGAGAAGTACGTTCAGGGAGGTGCGTCTGAATGAATGCCACCGTAAAGCCAGGACGCATATTGGCAGCTCCTCTGCCAATCAGACCTGTAATCTTGTGAGAGGGGCCCCAGGAGAAATTCCCAGGGCTGTTTCTGTACAAAAAGCAACCAAACTCCACTGGAATATAGGCTTCTATTTCCTTTGTTCTATAAATTACGAGATTGGGCTGAGCTTTCTCCTACACTTAGAGGACAGGTCATCTGCATTTAAACCAATTGTTTAAACCAACTGATGTCTTCATATGATGAAAATAGTCAATTCACTGGGTGTTACATGAAGCAATTTAGTTGCTATAATTGGTCAAAATGCAGAAGACCTGTATTCCAAGAACACTTTTTAGTTTTTATTTTTATTTTTTTACCAGGTGCAGTGGCTCTCATCTCTAATCCCAGCACTTTGGGAGGTTGAGGTACGAGGATCGTTTGAGGCCAGGAGTTGGAGAACAGCCGGGGAACATGGGGAGACTCTGTCCCTAATAAAAAACATTAGTAGGGGGTGCGGCCATGGGCCTGTAGTCCCAGCCCCTCAGAGGCTGAGGTGGGACATGTGCTGGAGCTCAGCAGACTCAGGCTGCAGTGAGCTGTGATCATGCCACTGCACGTCCCAGTCTCACAAGACCTCCTGCCTAATTTGGAAGATAAACTGCCAATAAGCAGAGAAAACTAAGTACAGATTGAACAGAAAGATCAAGCAATTATTAGCTAGTTCACTGAGGACAGGTTAAAAGGGAAAGAAGACCATTTTTTTTTTTATTATCATGGGGCACCATACACTGGTTTTATAGACCATTTGACACATTTTCATCATACTGGTTAACATAGCCTTCCTGGCATTTTCTTAGTTACTGTGTTAAGACATTTACACTCTATACTTTTTAAGTTTCACATATACCCTTGTAAGATGCACCACAGGTGTAATCCCACCAATCTCCCTCCCTCTGCCTACCTTCCCCCTTCCTCTCCTCCCTTTCCCCCTTCCCCCTATTTTTAGGTTATAACTGGGTTATAGCTTTCATGTTGAAAGCCATAAATTAGTTTCATAGTAGGGCTGAGTACATTGGATACTTTTTCTTCCATTCTTGAGATACCTTATTAAGAAGAATATGTTCCAGCTTCATCCATGTAAACATGAAAGAGGTAATGTCTTCATCTTTCTTTAAGGCTGCATAATATTCCATGGTGTACATATACCACAATTTATTAATCCATTTGTGGATCCATGGGCACTTGTGTATTTTCCATGAATTAGCAATTATGAATTGGGCTGCAATAAACATTCTGGTAAACATATCTTTGTTATAATGTGATTTTTGGTCTTCTGGGTATATACCTAGTAGAGGAATTATAGGATTGAATGGCAGATCTATTTTTAGATCTCTAAGTGTTCTCCAAATATCTTTCCAAAAGGAATGTATTAATTTGCATTCCCA